>JABFPJ010001951.1:0-22062 GCA_022817425.1 Gryon sp. ZL-2020 | reverse complement strand
TTTTTTTATTTTATTTCTTAACATAAATATTGTTAAAGATTATTTGTTAATAAATTTATTTTATCTAAATTCTATTTTTCTTGAATTAAAAAAAGTTGCTAGGTCCAGAGAATTGAACCCGAGCCTCATAATTACTAGCCCACCATCTTGTCTACTCGGCTATTTCCAGGTTTTATGTACAACTCGTATTGGAAAATACACTCACCACTACAACTAAAATGTATAAGTGTATTTCTCAATACGAGTTGTGAATTCAAATTCGAAAATAGTCGAGTGGACAAGGTAGTGGACTACCAACTTTGAGTCTCGGGTTCAATTCTCTCGACACTCGCAAACATTTTTAAGTCAAGAAAAATAGAATTTTTATTTATGTGTGGACCATATTTATAAATTGCTATAAAATATAATAAAAATTGTAACAAATTATTATAAAATTTACTATTATGTGTAAAACAAAATATATAACACAATATAATAATTTTTATTATATTTTATAGTAATTTGTTAAAAAATACTGGTATACAACACTTTCTCAATGAATAATAGTAATTTTTATTATAATATTTGCCTCAGTGTAGAGATTTAAGCTTTTTTGTTAACCTAATTGCCTGTTACTGTCATTTTTCCAAGAATGAAGAATATTTTTACAAATAACGGTACAAACAGCTAATAAAAGCAGTTTATTTTCGCAATACCTGTATAAACTAAGTCTGTTACTGTCAGATATTGATTATTTTAAATAACTAAGATATTCAGCGTTTAACATCAAAATGAGTCCATTGGACTCAACCTGGCAGGATAAGGGTTAAGGATCGATATTTTGCTTTTATAAAATGAGTAACCATTCTTTGTAAGAACAAGACAATGGTTGAACATTTTAATTAAAAAAAACGAAGGAACAAACACAAAATAATTATCAAAGTTAATATGAAGTTACTGGTAATTGTATACAATAAAAAAGTTATGTAATTGATTGTAGTGGCAAGTATGTGGACTCTGCTTAATTGTCAAATAATAATGTAAGACATAACGAAACAAATGCATGACAACTCTATCTTCTAACAATATTTTTTAATAAATATAAAAGTCTTGTCTGGAGTTTTTTTTGTCATTGAAATTGTGAGATATATGATTATTATATAGGCATTGTATTTGTCAATGTATTTTCATTTGACTAAAGTCTTTGTATGTAAGTCTATTTATGAAACCGTCTTTCATTCAGCGATTACACAACAACGATTGCACGGAATGAAAAAAATGTTCTGAAAAGAAACTGTATTCTAGAACAAAGAGTAGTCGACTAACAGCCTTTATATTAAATCTTTTCAAGTACTTTTGAGGTTGTACATTTCTTTAGAAACCTTGTTTAGGTAACTTTGAGAATAGGTAAAATTTGTTACGGAAACGAATTATCACGGCTAACTATTCTTCAAATTCGCAAATCGTCATACTAATGCGCCCCTATTATGGGGGAAAAATAATTTATATTCAAAATGGTAAATTACGTTGTTCAATTGAGCAATTTAATTTTTTAATTTGTTGCAAATAATTATTTTACGCAAAAAATATGATTCAATATACAGTTTTCGATTTATACAATAATATTGAAATTGAAAAATAATTACGTAAGTTATTAAATGTTTGATTTATCGAAAGAAAGTTATTTTTCATAACTTTTTTCCCATTAAATACTTTTCTATTTCACTTCAATAAAAATAACAGTAGTTTGTAACTTTATAGATAAAGCATAAATAATAATAATTGTTAAGACATTACAAAGTAAGAATGAAATTCAATAAACGTATTCTATTTTATTTACACTATACGAACGGTTATAATGTTTAACTGCAAGTACACTACTTTTTAAATGAAATGCGAAATCTATGTATTACGTTTAACAAAAACGTAATTCCATTTTACGATTTCGAAATTCATTTATCGAAACTAATGCTTTTATGATTGGCAAATTGAATTGTTCATTTTTCTGCACTGATTCTAATGGAAGTTTAATTTTTCTTAATAAAACAAGTTCTTCAATTAAAGTCTTTATTTAATCTGATGAATTGAGATTTCGTTCATTTGATATAAATGAATATAAAAATATGTTATATATGTTGAATCATTATTGTTATACGTAAAACTGATTTATAACTACTAATATATGTAGATATATATTACGGTTATATAAATATTAATACGACTTCAATATTGTTCATGTTCAGTATGCGTTTCCATTTTGAAGTTTAATGCTTAAATTCTGTCGAATAAAAATCGATATTAAAATTATTTCAGAATTTAACATTACATATTTAACAAAAATTTGTGTGAGAAAGAAATTATTTTCTTAATTAACATAATTCAATAATCAGCTTCTGTTCTGACACATTTAAAGCACTTTTAATGAAATATTGAAATAAAATTCAATTTCTCATTATTTTTTTTTATAAAAATGTTTTACAAAGAAAATATATACATTCTGAATCAATTAAAATATCACTATTTTTAATTATTAACTTCTTTTAATTTATCTTGAATAATTTATACAAAAATTATGTAAAAATAATGTAACAATTTTAAATACATTGATGATGGATGAAAATATTTCAATATGAAGTGCTATGATGAAAATCAGAGACAATAACATATAATTTCCACGGATTTGAATCTGAAATGAAAGTGGAAATCCGTGTAATTTTTATATTACTGATGCAAAAATGAGTTTATCTGCAAATCAAGATGATCTTATTTATCTTCTATTCAATCCTATATTTTTTACAGTTGAAAACTTTATTTTAAGATTACCAGTATTTCTTGCAAAATCAGGCCATATGACGAGTTAATAAAAAAAATCGCAAAATCATATTTGAGTTTACAATAACGACGCAATTAAGTACATAGTTTAATATATTCCTTGAAAGAAACGTAAGCCATTTAAGATGACAAGTAATTGTCTATTCGACATTTAATGGACATCCAATAGATGTTCATCATTTCAATGTGAAATGTCATCTTTTGAGTGAGGAAAAATTAACTTTTTTTTTATCTGTAACTGAAGAAACGACAGTAACATTGTATAATGTAATTTAATTTATTGATAAAAAAAAGTGTTGAAATTACTTCTCCTTTTTCAAATAATGAAATTGTAATAAAAGAAACGATAAAATCACGATCAATTCACTCGAGAAATATTAGCGCCTTTGAGAAAAAAAAATTTTATACCACATATATATCCGTTCCCGCTTACGAACCCAATTCTTGGCCCTCTTCAAAGCTGCTTATCTTGTACTGTTACGAACATGTTATGTGCTACCTAAACAATTGTCAATGCGGTGTTAGCGTTGTTAACCCGTTTCACGATGAAACGTTATTTTTAATCATGTTTAAATATATCATTTTGAAATTGAACCTCCCTTTAAATTAAACAACGTCAAATTTTTTTCTTTCAAACTATAATATATGGAAATAAATGGAATAAATGAATAATATTGTTGAAAAAAATGGCGTTTCAATAAAACGGTTTTCCACACTTTTACTTATAAAAGCTTCTCGAATTAGAAAAAAATGGGTATTAAAAAATAAATGCGCATAGTTTAATCACAGCAATTAGTACAAAGACGGTTTTTTTAAATCTTTTATGACTTCAATTTGAGTTGTGTTAAGAATTTAATAGTACATTTTATGAATTTGTTATGTAAGTTGAAGCCTTTTTTTAACACTTTTTCGCCAGACATTAATTCATTATGAATATGCAAATGATCCGCGTGCATTTCCCACGCTAGAATGAAAAATATTTTTAATTTTTTTCCTTGTCTATTGATTTTCGTGCACATACAGTAGAATTATTCGGCGAAAAAAAAATAAACGAGAAAAAGGCTAAAGAAAAAAAAAAAAAAAGAACTGAGAAAGAGGAATAGAAGAGGGATGGAAAAAACTAAGTGTCGTGATTTGTTTTTAAAAATAACATATATCAAGATTGAAATTGTACATTTCATATTGATAATTAATTAATTAAAAAGACAAGATATATATGTATGTCCGTGACAATACTCGGGGGAAATGATGTGTGATGCATTATGCAACGGTGCATAAGTGATCCTCGTATATCGTCAGTTAGGATGATATCAGTAGTCTACGGACTGGTTCATTGATGCTACTTGTACGAGAGCTTAATTCTGGCATAGAAGAAGAACATACTCGCATAGGCCGTGAGAGGGAGAAATTTAGTCGCCATCTCTATATCCTTATTATGTCAATCTTCCAAGTGATAAGATAAATGTAAATTTATGTATGGGTCCTCACTTTCGAGTGTTCCATGTAAAAACCACGCCAATTACTTGAGCAAAAGTACCAAAGCATATCTTCAGCAGATTAAATATGAATTAATTATCGCGGTTTTGGAGTTGAAGTATAGGTGCACTTGATGCAAAAAATATCATAATCATTGTATAAATGTACAAAAAGAATAAAATAACAAAAACGAATTTTAAGATTTGTAATAAAATTGTAAATAATGGGTATTACTATTGTTGTTATTAATGTTAATGTTATTTATTGATGTATTAAAACAATATAAACAATAAATGTGCTTACTACATTTTGAATGTGATTTTGATACGATTTTGAATGGTACATGTATGGAACGATTGTTAATACATTGCCACGCTCTAATTTTAGTAATACTATTTTGAAATGCAATAATTCTGTAGCTATAATACCAGTTGAATTTGATCAATGAAATGATTTTAAATATGCATATATTTTCAAATGGCAAAAATAATCCGTTCAATTTGTAGACAAAATAAGTGCACTTCATGCTGTGTTAAATTACAAAAGCATTCTTAATTTTCAATGTTTTATTTGGTTCTTTTGGAGGTTAAATTACCATAGCATAAAATAAACAACACCGAAACAGAATATTAATACATCAAAATAACGGCACAATATATACAAAACACCAAAACAAAACATAAAAAAGCGTCAACAGCGTGCAAAAAAGAACGTAAAATAAAAACAATAACATGTTTGACCTAACAGTAAATGACGCTCCACAAAATGAAGAAATCATTTTATAGGTTATCCAATTAAAGTGAACTGAATAAAAATGTTAAATAAACTTAAGCTTTTTATATAATTATTTATATCGTGAAAAAAAATCAACAACGTATGGAACAATAACTGCTTGAGCGTCTCTTAAGTAATGTGTTCGTTCTGCAAATACTAATATAATTTAGATTTTATGAATTTAAGGTGCATTCATACGGAAGAAACAATGGAGCAGACAACAATTGTGCTGGTAAATTTTAAGATAATCGCGGTAATACTTTCCATATTGTGGAAAAGTTATATAAAGTATTATATACACAATTGTGACTTGCTGTCTGCGCCATTACTTTCTTTTTATTCTCTCGTTTTCTCTCTTTCTGCTTCTAGAATTAATAAGCCGCAGTGTATATTTAAATAAATGATTACCAGTTAAAGCTTTTTTGTGTAAACATGAATCCCGCAAAATTGATTAGACCAATGACATTCACTTTATATTTTTAGGTTAATCACTTGTTTCTGCACACAAACAAATGTTTTGTTGACACCAACAGAGACTGCTGTTAAACGAAGAAAATATTTGACTCAAATCAATATTTTTCAACATTTCAAGCAAATCCTTCCTACGTGTGTTACAACTAAGTACACACGTGTTTTCAACTCAAGTTTCAATCTTGATTAATTCAATTAGTTCCTTGACTTTAAAGCACTTTGTGTCCAATGCTTTTATATTATTTACATCTGTAAATACCCTTGCGGCAAATCGATACACTATCTTCTACGATACTCCTGGCTATTCTGTCGTCATTTTATAAGTTGTATTGGCTCCAGGTCTTTCTATTTAATTTTCAAAAATTAACTTTTTTTTCATTTTACGGATTTTAATTTTTTTAATTTTTGTGTGCAGTAAGCTTCATTACTCATTGACATTAAATGCTTTATGTTTTTAAAATAATAATATTATTTCAAAAACATAAGGCGACTTATGTGATATTATAAACTGTTTTCGTGTTTATTGCAGTTTTATGATTGTATTTACGTTGAAAATTGTTTATGAGAAGTAAACGTTTAGCTTGGCAGAAGAAATGCATTGTAAAATTGTATAACCAAATGATATTTGTACATTTTTCGAATATTTCATATATTTAGATTATAACGCAAAAAAAGGATTTGTCGCAAAATCTCGGCAAATATTTTTACTAAAAAATGTTTTATGTAAATAAATTGCATGAAAAAAGAGTCGTCGGATGCAAGTTTTCCTGCATTTTTTATACATTTGTCAAAATTTAAAATCTGCGTCTACGGTTTGTTTCGAATTTTGATATTATTTGCATTCACAATAGTGTTTAAATAATTTTAGTTTACTCTTGCTTCGTTTTGTTTTTAACTTTTTAATTTTAAAATTGCATTTCGCTTGGATGTATGTAGAACTACACTTAGTTTCGTTTGATTATTGTTTGCAAAACAAGAACCATCCAATTTTTTTGTTATCATTTACATTAACTTAATTTCGTTTATTCGCCCGCGTCAATCTACTTCATGGCGAAATGATTTTCAATTTACAGTCTCGCAATTTACTGTCAAATATAATTGCAAAAAATATATGTATATATAGAAATGCGCGAATTTTAGTTATGTAAGTTTTAAACATCAAAAATATTTTCATTCCAGTCAGTTTTCATTATAGAAATGTGTTTTGCAAAATGTAAGCGTTCATCAAATTATTTGTACTTAGTTTCATTTCGCGTTGGAATTAATAAAATGTAAAATTAATTATTTGTATAATTTCGCTGATTTAAATAAAAGGCGACTTGTTTGAAATAAACTTAATTATTTTATTTTCATATAACATTGCAAAAGAAGATCTCTCGGCATTTCATTTATAATTTTCTGATTTTCACGATTTTATTTATTGCAAAAAAAAAAATTATTGCAAGTTAAAGCAAAGTGAAAAATCATACCATTTCGAAGTAATTTTTGCTATCAAAGTAAAAGAAAGTTAGAAAACCCAGTTATATTTTATAGTTCAACTCATTTACAAAGTATTTTTTCACCGCCGATAAGTATCTATTAAAGTAGTTTATATGCCACGAAATATTCATTAAAAAGTACAAATTAAATTGAAACAAATAATAATAATATAGTATCAAGATGTATTGAATTATCTTCAAAACTAGTGCTTATTGGATTTACGTTTCTCCTAGTACTATATCTTTACCGTTAATATCATTTAAGAACACTGAATAAAGCTACTTTGCTGTATTATATAGTCTGTAGAAATTTCAACCACTTACTATTGTTCGAACAACATTTTCGATTTTAGATTGAACATGCGGATTTTTAACTTTGCCTCTCTTTGTGCCAGTGATCCGTTCCATCAACCACTAACGTCGTTAATACTAATTTAACTTCCTCAATATACAAATGCAATTTCACCATGCTTTCTTATTCAATTACATCACATATTGCCATGTACGATTATCAGATTTTCCTTTTCCAAAATTTCAGCCAATTTTCGTGACTTTTCAAATCAATATTCCTCTTCACCGAGAATATCTATATCTGTATATATCATATACACATAATTCCACCGAAATCTCATCGGAATTATTATGGTTATATTATGTCCATATATATATGTCAAATTTCAAGATTATAATTGTAGCATCTGTCGTGATAGGGATGATTATGGGTAAGCTACTGGACTTGCGTTTAATCTTAATTTGAAATAAATCCAGAAACAAGTTAATCTGTGTCCATCTTAATTTAACTCACGTTGTCAAGTTATTGTAAGTGGTTAGGATTAGGTCGTTCTTGCGAGGGCTTTTATAACACTTTTTTTTATCGTAAATAATTATATTCCACGAATGTTTTTGCGCCGCATACTCCAAGTCTCATGGCACTTTGTGCGTGACTTCATATTTTACTGTGTACGTGTGAAATTAAACAACTTGTTATACCTCTTTTTTTACCCTCAAAATTTATGTCCTTATCTCAATTGATAAATTCGACTGATTATACTGAGTGAATCAATTTTTTAAATTAGACAATTGTGGAGGTAAAGAAATAAACCGTTTTTTTTAAATTATCATAAGTCATTTTTCAAACTGACTTCCTTCAAGAAATTATTTATTAAGTCCATTTACTTCGTATATATTTCTTGTCTTAATACTAATTCAAAAAATTATTTTTACAGATTTTGAAAATATATTTGTAAAGTAAAATTTGAAGGCATACATTTGTTCTTTTTTAAATAATTGTTTATAGAATATTCTATAGTAAGTTCTATATAAATTCTGTAATTCTATAGTGTTTGGTAATGTGTGAATATAAACTACTTGTTCTGAAATTTGAATCTTGATATATTGAGCCCGATGGATCTATTTCAATTTCTGCTAAAACACACCTATATCCAATTGCTCTGGAACTCGGGAATTTGACACCTTACGATTCTGATAATCTTGATAATGCACACACACAACACCTCAGAAATGTGTACATATGTGGAATAAGTAATAATTTCCTAACCAATAACAGTGTACCGTGATTGAGAGAATTAATCAAAGACGGTGATTGTTTCTGTGTGTAGTAATTGAATGCTAACTATACGTATATTTCCTAACAGCTAATTTCATTCGCCTAATCGTTTATTTCTTGCTAATAATTATCAAGAATATTGCAATACTGCCATAATTTTTATGTTAAAGTACAGATTTTATTAATCATTTGTCCCATATTTCTTTATATTCTTCTTACATCACTCACGAAAGAAAATATATTCAAATATATATATAAAATATAAAATCTATATTTTATATATATTTAAGAATTATATTAAAGTATTAGAGCCACTATAAATTTACAAAAAATATAGGCATATATAAATATAGAAACATATATATATATATATATTTAATATATATATATACATATGGTGGTAATATGTATAACATATAGTCTATATAATTTTAGATATATCTTTGTTAGAGGATATCTTTTCAGATATCAATGTTGAATTATATTACTGTATTTATTTATACAATTGCTTCAATGATATTTTGCTAAATTAATTCTGTGTAATATTCTTTCAGCTCCTTTTGTTCTTGCTGTTCAATCGCAGTTCTGTCATGTTTAAATTCTACGTAACGTTTACTTTACCTTAACTAGCGAAAATCGTCTTCAATCGTCTAGGTTGTATCTATATAGTGAAAATAGTGTGCATACATGTGTGTAAGTGTGTGCATGTGCGTGATACATGTACGTGCGAGTGTGTTTTAGTGTCTCCATTATCATATGTTTGTGTAAAATCAGTTCTTAGAGTATATGTTATCCAACATGTTGTGTTAAGTTGTTGTCTATATAATGTTGCTTGAAGAGATTGCAGCTGTCTTTTTTCCGAGGCAATGTAATTAAATGAAGGAAGCTTGTTTATCGCCTGAACTGACAATTATTTTACAACAGACTTTCGAATTTTTAATTATGATTATTAGTGAAATAAATACATTATTTTTTTTTAATTTAATTAATTAACTTTATTTAGTAAACGACAATATTTCATTTCGTTCGAACGATATTTATGACAAAAACATTGATTTATTAAATTATTTGTGTAAATAAATAATAATTGTAAAACATCAGTGTAAATGAAATTGACAAACCAAAACAAAATAAACACAAAAGAGAATAAACAATCCTCAATTAAAACAAACATACTCCGTCAACATCAACGTAAACAAAAATAAGGTTTCTTTTATTTTGTATACTTTTTTGTTTGTGTTGATGTTGACGGATAATGTTTGTTTTGATTGATGACTGTTTATGCTATTTTGTGCTTATTTTGTTTCTATTCGTCATTTATGTTTACATTAATGTTTTAGAATTATGTATTTATGAATGTAATTTAATGCATCAATATTTCGTCTTAATTATTTTTATCAATAGTTATATCATAATTGAAGTCGATAAAGTACAAAAAACATATCGAAATGAATATATAATAATGTTTGAAATATTTTTATCAATTCATGTCATGCTGCTACTACTATGTAACTTCTTTTAGACGTACAATGAAGAATGGGAAATCTACCTTTTACTCCGTCAGTTTATACGGATTTTAATTTTTTGAATAAGACAGTAAGTCTTCTCTTGTCAGACATGTTCCAGCTGTTACTACTATTGCACGATGGATTTCTTGTTTTAAGGGAAAAAGCTATTCCCATGTCAGTTATGATCTTCGATTGAAAAATATATCTTTTTTTGTATATCAAATGAAAGATGCAGTTTTGACATGTAACATAAAATGTAATAATAAAAGAATATTAAATATCATTCGTAATCATTTCGCGATTGTTAATTAACGCTTTAGAATAACAAAACGATGGGATACGTACAGTATTTGATGAATAAAGTATAACCAACAACATTTTTCAGCTTATTTTGTTCATTCTCTTCCGCAAAGCAGCAGAATGAATTACTCATTTGAAAATTTGTTACTAGCATATTTAGAACAATTTACATAGATCAACTTAAAATTGATTAAAAGTCTCAAGTTTCCGCATTATGACATAAATAATTTATGTCTCAGAAGTGTATTACATTTTGTGATCACGATAGAATGAATGTTGTGAAAACTTTTATACACATTCAGATTATATTGTCTTTAAATTAGTTAACTTCTCCGCTGCTCACTGAACTTATACCCCTTTTAGTTACTTGAATTTCAGTATATTATATTGCAGGAACGAGGGTTTAGTACACAATTTTCGTGTGACAGAAATTCTTGATATTTTGACCAAACCAAATTTTTGTTGTTCCACAAAAAATGTAATCTGTTGTTATATATTTATTTCATTTTCTTTTCATTTTTCTGTTCACTTTTGTATTTCATTGATGAAATATTGTTATATCTTGGTAGATAAAAATCTGTATCTTTTAATTTTTTTTTATTTTTAAATGCATTTTTAATGGATGCACAATGTTTTCACACATTTTATACACAAATAATTGCTTTTTTACAATATAAACATGAATAATTATATTATTTCATTACTTTTTATTGGAGTGAAATTGATTTTTATTGTCCTTTCTTTCTCGCAACATACACGTAATATTATAATCGATAAATTACAACGACACATTTGAATTTGTATTACATTTTCAAATAATATTTATGCAAATAACTTAATTTAAACAAGAAAGCAATTAATTAAAATCTAAATAGCACATTTATAACGTATGCAAAAAAGGTACTTAAATATTATTTCAGTTTTGGGTAGTTTTTTAAATTGTCTGACTACTGTAAGTTTCAAAGTGATGTTATACTGTCTAAATTTTCCTAACTGGACATATTTAAAGTTGTAACTTTTTTAGACCTCAAATTCATTCTTTATTCTCAAATATTCGTAATTGTAACTTTCTTTCTAGCCTTTTCTTTGAATTTATTTGACCATCCTTTGAACTCATGTAAATTTTTCATTCAAAATGCACACTCGCGAAGAAATTTAAAAATGAATGCAAAATTAAGTCCGATGTTAAAATATAACTAATGTTTATTGCATTTTTTACACGAAAGCAAAAAAAAAAATGATTTTATATGTTACTCTCAATTATGAAATGTATAGCAAATCATATAATAAATTTTAATTCTAAATATTTGTGTACAATTTTAGTGACACAATTTTTTATTTTGTATAAAAGTGACATTTTTGATAGTAATCAATTAAACAATTTCGGACTAAAAAGTATTCGTATGAGTATTTATTGTACGTCAAGCATATATACACACATTCGCAGTGCATAGTTCAAAAATTTTGACTACACATTTAAGAGCAGACAGTAGCGTATAACTGTTCATCCAAATGATTGATATGGATACATGTTCCTTCCTGAAAAGCATTTTTCTCGTTTTCAATTGAATAAAATATTTAAAATCCCGAACTAAAAAGAACGAAGACATAAAAAATGGGTCTATTAATAACTTTCTCTGGCGACTATTAAATGGCTATGATGCACCAAAAACTGAACTAATAAATAAATCTAATTTTAAGAACAGTAAATGCCTGTCAATAAAGATTAAATTACATTTTCTTTTGTTCGGCATTCAATGTTTCATTTCAATTTTGCAACATTCTCTTTGCAATGAAATGTTTCAAAAGAAATGTACAACTTTCTTTCGATTACTCCGAATTTTTGAAAATATTTGAAAAGTTAAGACTATCAGAAGAAAGAAGCTAATACACTATAGACTGAAACAGACGAAGCTCCTTCATAGAGCATGACAATTGCAGTGAAATCGATGCACAATTGTCTGGTTTGTTCGTAAGAAGCTTGTAACAGTACAGCCATTGAAATTCATGAAACTCAGTTGAACATTTAAACGTCGATCAAGTATAAAACTATGGAATCGAGAAATTAAAGATTATAAAGTTTCTTAGATATCTTTGTAAATCATACTGAATAGGATCGATATCAGACTAATTTAAAATATGACATGGTATTTACGTGTACCATAGTCAATACAAATATATATCCTATTATCCTAATAATATATACATTTCAATCTATGTTTGTCTGTCTGTTTGCCTGTTTGTCTATTTGTCTGTCTGATACCTCATCATGCAAAAATTATTGGGCTAAATTAGCTCTAATTTTTTCTTATATTAAAAATGTTAGAGAAAAACTTTTTTTATGGGGATGTCATAGGGAAGTAAATCTGGTTTCGCCCAGACCAAGCCAGCGACTCAGCTAGTGTTTATACATATATATATATATACATATACTTTATGTATTATATACGTACATATTTATCGTGAATCGAATAATTGGTTGCACTCTAAAGCCAAGTATAATAGCGTTGTTAGTAACGTGTGACCATACGAGAGAATCATGGATTAAATAGCGTGCAATTTCGGAACACCAAACAAAGCAGACAGGACATGTTATACAGTTGCAGTTCTGTAATTTTAGATTGACTTGAGCAGATGATATGCTGTATTCTATAACGAATCTGTTAAGGCCGGCATTTCATCTATATCCATGTGCTGTATATATATAATGCTACTTAATAGGAAGATTGATAAATCTTCATTGGCAGTTAAATCAATATGTTTTGGTAGGGGACTAAAGTGGTATTCACAAATATTGAGAATTCAGACTAAATTAGCAGCGCGTATTAACCTGCGTGATTATCATAATAGTCACTTTACAAAGTTATAATACCCACATTTTACGAAAAGGGCTGGGAATCTTCGAGACTTGGAAATCTTGAAATAAACTTTATTGTTCTTTTATGTGTGAATAACCGAGGTCACATTTGATTTATATAAAGAAGAGAAGTTCGATTTAAAATCCCCGGGACTTATGTGCATATCTTTTTTTTGTAATAAAACAAAAAAATTACAAGAACAAAAAGAAATGAAAGAAAGTAATGAATGATAAATTTTGTTGGAACTATATTTATTGTCAATTCCCATTTCGTTTTAGGGGTGCTGAAAAATTATAGCAGCTGTTTCGCGGAAGATCATAACAACAGCACATTTTTCATTTTGTAGGCAATACCTATTATCAGAAAATATACTTTTGTATATAAAAAGAAGAAATATCGTTTTTGTTGCGATATGAAGTATTAATTCTTGTGAATAAAGATGTAGAAAACAGTTCAGATTGTATATAGACAATATTTGTTGAATATATCCAAACATGCATCCAGGATATATTTATTTATTTATTTATTAAACGGTAATATTCCCTTTATACAAGTACATAGAAAATATAAAATAAAAATAAATAATATTAAACATATACAATCATATATATGTAATTTCCTTTTGTTCGAAAGCAATATTAATTTTTATTAAACGTGCATAAAATAAAATATGTTTACTGTATAATTATGTAAATAATAACATGAGGATATGTGAAATTGTTATTTTGTACAACGATCGATGGCTTTATTAATTTCATTTATTTATTCATCAACCATAATTTTGACGTTACGCGATTTCAGTTATTCGTTCAACGTTATTATATTATTCATTATTTTTAACTTATTTAAATCGTATTATTTAAATTCATATTATTGATATCCTACTCGTTTTATTTCTTTTATATATTACATTTTGCAAAACATTTGCATCTGTAAATAATTTCTTTAACAGTTCATTGATTCAATTAATCTATAAATTGTAAAGCACAGATGCTTGCAAAAATACAAATTGAATTTCCTTTACTTGGACAATTAGAAAGAGATCATTTTTCCTTGTATTCAACACATCGTATCTCATTTCATCCGATACAAACAAAATGATAATCTGAGTAAAAATATTTAATTTCTAATCAGTAGTTTACTTGAAATTGCACAAAGTGTTTGATATTTTCTCCTTTTGCATGTGTAAAACCTTATATATAACTGGCTTTCTATTGTTTAAACTTAAAACAAAACAAACTAATAATATATTTTAATAACAAACAAAGTTTCTGCTATTAACCGTCAAGTTAATCACGACAGTGTTTGCAGAATAACAAAAAATAATTATTTCCATTTTAATTTCAAAGCATTAATCCAATGTTCATTACTTTTAAAAAGTTTCCAAAGAGTATTAAACTTAATTTATATAAAAAAAAAACAAACTTACAGAACAGAAAAGCTTTTTCCATATTTAAAAGACAAACAAAAAATTAAACAAATGTTATAATTATAATGCATTATTCAATTAATTATAAAAAGAATGTAAAGTGATTGTTTAATTAAATGACATAAATTTTTTAGTTACAGGATTCCGAGAATTGTTAATGCGCAAAGTAAAATGTTTGAATGTGCAAATGTTTATTTGTATATATACAATTTACTTAGTAACTTAGTTTGATTAAATATATAACGGATATCGTTATTCGACGATTGAATCGGATTGATAAAACTTTGTCTATGAAAACTGGGAATAAGTTGAAATTAAAACTGTAGTATGAAATGATACTTGACGCGTAACTGTTGCAAACTGAAAGCCTCCAACTGTCAAATGCCAATAAAACAAGCGCTTCTACTACAAGGCTGAAGCATTTACATATGAGGTATTATCTACGATTCTACAGGTACTGGATAACAATTTGCGGATTGTCATTTCCGTCGCTAGATTATGTTATTCATCACAAATGATTTTCATCGTTCGGTTATTTTCAAGTAAAAGTACACCGCTTTAATTTGCACAGATGACAAATTAATAATGAACCCCGTGCGACAACTAACGATCAACTTTCAAACATTTGTAGACTACTGCGAGTTCAATTGTTCTATCAACTGAATGTGAATTATAAAATGCAAAATATTTGACGCTGTTATAATATCATTTTGTTTGCAGTTTGAAATAATAATTAGCTCTTATGTGCTTAGCTGAAAAAACAGTGAATCCGCTGATTTATGAAGAAATGTTTAAACAAATTGTAAACTGTATACAATATTTTGCAAAGTGCTTTGTTTAACTGTTGTAAAGTAATGTAATTAACAAGTGAATTTTGGAATGAGAATAATTATAATTTTTGTGTGCGAAAAAAAAGAATGAAAAAACGAGAAATGTTGTAATTGTCATTTTCTAACTTTATCTTTGTGTAATTTGCAGTTTATCTCGCTTTTATGTTGCGCCATAAGAAATAAAAATAGTTTTTGATATGGAAACCCCTGTGTTACACGCCAAGGGTGGTAGACAGGCGTTTTCATAACAAAATATACAAAGTGTTGCGAAATTCCATACCCTCGATTTCTTCGTACAAATGCTGTCGTCGGAGCAATGTGAGTTTGCCATTTTGTAAACTAATACGCGTATATTAAATGTTCGAAAATAGAAACAACTTTTTTCATTTGCTTTTTTTCTTTTTAAACTAAATTATAATTCTGTTAGTGTAAAATTTGGTGGATAATTCATATATGTCATAGTAAAAACAAAGTAACAATAAAATAAGTAATAATTTTAGCAGAGAGCATTTCAAATGTTTGTAATTAAACTTTCATGAATGAATTTTCAATTTCATGTTTTGGATAGTATAATTTGACAATTTCGTTGAACGAATCTATTTGATTTTGCGTGATAAAGTGGTATGTAAAATAATCATTTTTCCAATGTTTAAAATATGAACTCATTAAATAACAGTTGATAAAATAAAATTAACGCAAATACTTTTTTCTCCTTAAAGAATTCAATCAATGTTTCAGTAAATTCGAGTCGTTGAGATCAGAAGTATCATTGCCAAATGTCGTGATGCTGGCTAGTACCACCCAGTAATTAAGTTTGCTTCCATGAAATTTCATCGGATCCTGTCCAAAGTCACGCTCTCGTAGTTTACCAAATCGTTTGAGGTTACTGTCTACGTCTTCTACTGAGGGATTTTTCATGTCAAATAGTTCAATTGCTTTGGTTTTCGTATAATTGAAGTTGAAATAAAATATATCTTCGATCTTTATTTTCCCTTTAATTTGTTACCACGCTTAATAAATTCAACAATTTTCAAAACATATTCGGAAAATTACTTTTATTTCATCATAATTACTTATTTAAAACAAAATAGTACATATTACTGCATTCGATTGTGTCCGTAGTAATTTTTAACTTAGCTAACCTAAAGATTTTTTGGACATAATTTTTTGGAAAATTCCAATATTAGACCAACATTGGCCCTATGTAGAATTTTTGTGAGACCTACATTGGTTGCAACGCTTATCTACAAAATACCTACTTAATTATGGGCCTAACGAGGCCTACCTGGTCTTGGATACTTAATGAAATCGAATATTGGCCTAACTAAACCTCAGTATGCACACCTGGGTTTTTTTAATTTTCAAATATAGAGAATCGAACCCAAGACTCGAATGTGAAAATTGAATAACTTACACACTAAGCTACGAAGATTTCTAATGAAATGTTTTGTAATCAACAACTTAAGTTTACTGGTACATATATAAGACTTACACTAAGAAAAATAACTTACAATAAAATACTGTTTAAACAGTAACTTGACAGAATTCCCATTAACATGAAAGTTCCTGTTAAAAACAGTAAAAATTTTCCTTTCATGCACAAAAATTCTTGAAAAAGCCAATAAAAATTTGTGTTCAGAAAGTAAATTTTCAAGTTTTTGACAGAATTTATTCGGTTAATGGGAATTCTGTAGTCAAGTTACGGTTTAAACAGTAATTTATTGTAAGTTATTTATCTTAGTATGGTTTGCCTACAAAATCATATACATATATACATACTAGAAATCCCTTACGATGAAAATTATATTTTAACAATATATACAAAACTATTTATTTGTGTCGCTTCAATATATGCAAAAATTGTATGAAATTTTAAGAAAATATATTTTGTGCAATTTTAAAAAAATATATTTAAGTATATTTAAAAATATCTTTAATAACTTTTTGCCGAACATATATTTAATCTATTTCACATGTACGACTATATTTTGAAATATATTTTGTTCCGTGGAGGATATTTGATCGATTTTATTGCGAAGAATAATCAAATTTTGTCCCTCGAGATGATAAGAATAAAGCATATAGGAAAAATTCATTTTAATATTAATAATTTATGTTTAAAGTTAATTTGATTTCAAATGACGTAAAAACATTTTGCAATGAAAAATGGAGTCGCTTTTAATTCACGGCAAATATTGAATGTTTATATGTTTTGCGAAAGAATACATGGCGTTTGTACGCTTGAAATCTTAATTTTGACAGAAATAGTGGCATACGTTAATGTTTAGAATGAATAAACATGTGCAAACATTGAGTTATGAGTTAGAAACATATCATAAATTTAATATAACCGGCCATACGGCTATCAGAATTGAACCAACGAACTGTGTGCAAGCCGCTCCAAATTCTACTCATTCCTCAACTCGATTGTACACGGCTCTCTCATATTCCCTATTTCTCTGTCTTTATGAACTGTCATTGTTATTATGCCTTGCCAGATATTAATTTTCTTCAAATATCTTCATCAATATCTAATTTTCGAGTTACAAATTGTCGTGATTTCTGTCCATGAAATTCCAACTTTGAAAGCGCACAAATTCAGAAAATAAATATAATAAAAAAAATGAAATGCAAACATTTGTTAAAATATCAAATTGAGTTTGTAAAATAATTTTGAATTATGACACTTCAAAAGCACACTTCAGTTGAATCGAAAAGAATCTTTTCAAAATCGGTATATCACGAAAATGAAAGATTTCAAAATGATTGAAAATAATACGATATAATAATTCGTGGATTTTTGGCAATAAATTATGAATATTTAAAGAGCGGAAATATGTTGATGGTCGGTATGAAGTAGGTTTGGTTTATTAATATATTCATGTTTTACGTGTATTGAGAAAATCTGTTTTTGATGCTACCGTAACATCACTTTATCGCACAGCACGCATCATCATGATGTATGGTATTACACATAAACTGCAATTTTTCTTTTTCCTTCATGCTGAAAAAAAGCGCGAGTGAGAGCAAAAAAAAGGGAAAATAGAAAAAAAATAACTAAAACAGTTTTCTTCTATATGACTTCGTCATTTTTCTCCTTTATTTTTGAAGATCTAGAACACTTGTTTTGCACATAAAAAATTCCGATGAATATAAATATCAAAAAAGGCAAAAGTGAGCAATAGTGATATTTTGTAAAAGCACACAATTTCATATCTTAATATCAAATTTGTGTATAAACGTTAAGATTTGTTCTCTTTTTGATTTTCTGTCTTCGTTTTTTTATCAACAACGATAATTTGAAAGTTGTCAATGAAGTGACATATTGGTCTATTTCAGTTTTATACTGGCAAAATTTATGAGTTATATTTTTAGTATATATATATACAAATCGATACGAGAATATTATGAGCACGATTTCTCTACATGTATCAACTGTGGAAACGCGAACATATTGGAGACAAAAGTGAATCGTACGAAGAGAGAACTGCAAACTACTGGGTAGTACAAATAAACCGTCTAGCTTGCTAAACGTAGATTATAAACGAATTATGAACGCTTCGATTGGATATTCTGCGTAAAATTTAAATTGTGTTTAACGATTTGTAAATTAAAAAACGCATCATTTTATATTGTTCCGAGTGTTAGTGTTCTAACTTAGTTTTCTAACTGACCCAATTTTCTCATCCCCCTCGATGCATTTTTTTCACATCTATTATTAAATTTCACTGTGAAATTATAACTATGTAACTTGTTGCGATTAATTTTATTGCGAAAATTGATATAGCTACGAGCAATCTAGTTTGAAATATTCAAATTCATTTATGATTTAATTGCAATTATTTCAACGAAATTACACGATTTTTTTTATTTTTTGACTGCAAAATAAATTATATATATATATATGTTGTCTTATTTGATGTTGAATCATCAGTGGATTTTGAATTATAAAAAAGCTTTGTGTTCCATTTTTTCACAGCGTAAGATAAAAAAAATAGAAAAACATATCGGATGGAAAATTTTGGTTTAATAATTTAAGTTTCAGATGTCTCATATTTTGTAGAAAAATCATGTCGTCAAAGATACATTTGTTCAATATTTTAATAATATACAAATGTCACGCCAGCGTCATAAATTGCAGCTACAATTTTTCTCAGTGTATCAATATCTCAGAGAAAGCAACAAAAAAAAGTAAAAAGGAAAGCGCAACACAAAAAAGCGATGGAATTCTAAGGTACAAAAAAATAAAAATAACGTGATAAAATAAGTTTTTATGAGATATATAAAAAAATGTGAACGGTCGTCTTATAACGTGTATGAGTAATGAGTTGCTGTTATTATGCTATTTTTTAATACAGTATTTAATAAGCTTTTTTCACGGTTATCTCAAAGACCAGCGTTGCTCTTTTGCAAAGATATACATCCCGTGCTGATATTATGTGAATATAATAGAAATTATCGGAAATTGAAATTGAAATCAAATGACAGGCGGAATCTGGCTTTTTTTTCTACATCACGATGAGGGAAGATTAATAATTGTATGTTAACAAGATCATATGATTGTATTCACTCCACATAGCGCGGTTTTCAAAATTGATGAAAATGTGGCCATACGTCACTGATTTCCAGTACTGTGAGTATTCCCGGTATGCGGTGACCTCTATTACGAACTGCTTAACAAGGATTTGTGCACAACCGTTTTAATTTCCGACGTCTGACTTACGGTGTCATTTATTTCGCTTTTTGCGAAGAAGAAAATTACTTTCGAATCAAGCACAAAATTTTAATATTTCAGATATTATAACAATCCATATCGATCGAATATTTGCTTAAATAGTTTTGTTTTATTTATTTTCTATTAAACATAAAAGAATAATGATCACGCTGCTTGCATTTTTTTTCTGTTTTGATTTAGTATTATTATTTACCTTCCATTAGTCTATTTATATTGTTTTTATTTACATTTTTGTTTATATTTCAACCGAAAATGTTATTGTTACGTATTAAGTTTTATTATTGTTTTCTTATGTGCATGTTATTTAATAAAAAATGTTGCTAATAATGTTGTCTTTATGTTTAATTTATATTGTATGATGTTTAAATATAAAAATTTAAAAATTAAAAAACATTAGTATATTTAAGTTTCGTATATTTTGTTAATTATTTCCTTAAAAAATAAGACATTTCCATACGTTAAACATTTATACGTCAATTTATAAATAAAATAATATCAATTATTGAACATTGTCTCGTTTTATACTATTTTGCAAATTATTTTATCAATTTGTAATCGAACGTTTCGTGTTTGAAGTCAAAATTACTCTCAAACTAACATAAACGAGAACATTTACCTTAATATGAAATAATT
Organism: Gryon sp. ZL-2020; assembly: GCA_022817425.1. NCBI lineage: Eukaryota > Metazoa > Arthropoda > Insecta > Hymenoptera > Scelionidae > Gryon > Gryon sp. ZL-2020. Next base: position 1,192 of record JABFPJ010001951.1, on the reverse strand, counting down.
TGTTTACATAATAGAATTCCATTTAGCATATAAGTGAAATCGATATAAATGTTTAAACATCTGAAATATTACGTTTTCCATTTTTCATATGTTAATAAAACTTTGTTGTTGCAAAACAAGAACGATATTTGAAGAATACCATCCAAACAAGAGCTTTGATTAAAGCTTATAATCACGGTTTTATAAAAGCACTGCACAGCGGTTGACAATTGTGAACATTAATAATTTTTGACGCACACTACTTTTAAACGAATCAAAAGTGAAATGAAATTCTCATACGAAAAATAATATATTTATGGATATTTTGAATTTCATTCCAATCGTTGTGAATTTTCACGCATGATGTTCCCACGAAAAAAAAATAAATCTCAAAATTCATTTCAATTTATCACATTTCTGCATTTCGATGATTTTTAATATCGACTGCAATTAAGAAAAAAATGTTATCCATTCAAAAGGATGGAATTTTGGTAAAAGAAAAAGTGATTGTCGAAAAAAAAACATTGTATTTGAATGCAAATATTGACTATTGTTCCAAGTTCTAATTGAAGTAGTTTGTTATCATTTAGTTAAATCAGCTGTTACTCTTCTCTCTGTGTATGTGATTTGTATTACGTCAATATTTGCAGTGATTAACTAATTAAATTGCAAAAAAGCATACAATTATAAGAAAAATACAACTGCGAAACTTTTGGAAAAACAAACTCTGTATATTTTTCAGCAATTATATAAATCATTTATAAAAAAAAGCGGAACAGCTTAATTATCCAAACAACGACGCTGTAACAAAAGTAAATGTAAACGAATACATTCAATGAATTAAACGAAAATATATAGTTAAATTTATCTCTTTGTCAAGCTAAAGTTCTATATTTCAAACTAATAATGGTTAATGACGTTTAATAATAACTCGCGTTAATGCTTTTATTTATATTATATTTTATACCTTTCAGCATTTTATTCAACATTCATGATCATTATTTAAAATGACGTCAATTAGACATAGAAACGGAATAATTATTCGTACACTCAAAAAAAAAAAAAAAAAAAAAAAGAAGTCCGAAACTGTCAGAACATAGCAAGCAGAAATAGTTTGAATAAAACAAAGTAATTTTTGCCGGACTTTTAAGTTATACTAACTTGACATTTGACAAAAACTAACCTTTTTCGGCAAATTTGATATTAAACCAAG
>JABFPJ010001950.1:0-22062 GCA_022817425.1 Gryon sp. ZL-2020 | reverse complement strand
ACAAATTTTTCTATAATTCTAGTATTTTGAAAGTAAACAGATTTGTAATAATGTAAACAAAATATTTCTATGACAGCGCTGCTGTACAGTATAGTAATTTTTAATGTAATTTTATTTTCCGTGTAGAAACTCATACATATAAAAATGCACAAACTTGAATCAAAATGTTTCGTTACTTTTTCTTATTAAATTTAATAAAATACAAATATAATTTTTCAATATGCTTATAAAATGCATCTTCCATTGTCCTAAAATATTTTGATCGAAACATATTTGAAATAAGAATTCGTAAAATCGATTAATTTTTTCATATATATATATATATATATATATACTTCTATCACTTTAAATTAATACCTGCAATCATAATATGTATACAAAAGATATATCGTTTTTTATGGAATATAATACCAATCATTACGAGTATAACAAGTTTTCCCACCAAAATTCACGAAAAAAAGGTAGTTTATCAATAGCAACATATTTACCTACAACAAACAATACATCAGGTGGGAAATTCGGGACCCTAAACCGTTAATTCCGACAAAGTGAAGCCCTCAGTTCGGCGAATCATATTACAAGCTTCGTCTGTGAAAAATTGATATAAAAATGAGCTAGCTGTAAGAATAAATTGTCTATAATATTTTCTCTGTCATCATAAATAAATTCAATTGATTAACAAAAAAATGTTTGATCATTTTGAAAAACATTGCAAATTTGGATTGGAACAGTGTGATGACATAATAGTTAAACACAATATACCTAATATCGTGAATCGCACTCAGGGATAAATCACGAGAACTAATACGATTTTGTATTGTCATAAAATGTAAATGGCTCTTGGAATTGTGAAGTTGGAAAAAAAAGAATAAATGTGGTAGAAAAAAGGAGAAAGAGAAGGAGGGAAGAAAGAAAGAATGAGCGAAAAAAAAAGGACGAGGATGATTTCCGTGTCTCGTTCGGTTGTGGAAACCCGCGCGATTAAAAATATGACGAGTATTCGTTTCCCCAGTCATAAAATCATTAGCATAAGAATTCTTCTACCTGCTCTCTCGAAGGACGCGGGTGATATGCGAACTGCTTGGCTCGAGCCTCGTGGTGCAGTCGTTGGCGAACTGATTTATAAATATATAATGTGACGTGGGAGTGGCTTCGCTACCACATAATGATGGACCAACGTTAATTACGTTTGCATTGTTTACGCGGGCCTTAATATTGTGTATTTTACGTCATGTATCCGCCAATGGCGACGGCCTCAAGTTATCGCGCCATAACGAAATACGAGGAACCCTTAAAGTTAATCACAAAGAAAGAGAAATTAAATTTTACCACTTTTTTGTCCGATACTTTCATTCATCGTGATTTTGTTATTCACAGAAGTCGAGTTTATGAAATTTTATATGATATTTGGGTGTCATATATGATATCATTGTATTAAAATTCGAAAGCATTAAGTCTAGAAAACTTTCAAACATTAATTCCCATTGAGATATAACGGGATATCAATTGATAATTGCGATTTAGATTAGATTTAGACTTTTTGTACCGTTATTTATGGTAGCTAATATTAATTCCTTGTCACCCTTATTTGAAATTAGAATTTCATTTAAAATATATTAATGTAGTACAAATATTGAAATAAAACAAAATAAGTCACATCTGAGCTGCTGCCACATAGTAGAGTTGAAATATCATGTTGGGATCCCTTATGTTAATCGCAGTATTAGCATAATACAGTAATTTTTCAAGGATCATTTGGAAATACAAATAAATAATTTATAAATCTCGTTGTCAATTAAACCAGCGTTAACAAAGTAATTTAACAAATTTCGAACACATACATATAAACCTCACAAGTTTGACAATTATACTCATATGGTAATTTTGTAAAATAATCCATTTTCTGGAATTGGTAACAATTTTAAGGATATTCCATATTTCCAAAAAACTGTCGAACCAGGTATCCACCTACTTTTGACATCTAAACATACAATTATCCCATTGTCTGTAAACTTTAAAAAAATTTATGTTCCTTTTAACTAAATAATTAGTGTTGAGTTTATGCGCACATTTATGCCAGCGTGACCGTCAATGATTCACATAATGTTTCCACTGCTTTTGTGAATCCGGGCAACAATTTTTTCGAAACATAATATATATGACAAGCGCTGACTCGCCTGCAGCTACATGTCTTGCCTTGTAAACTTAGTTTCGTGTGTTACGTGTTAATACGCTGAATTGCTGCGAATACGTTGTATAAGACTTTAAATCACATTTCTGACACGTTGTTAACTTTAAGACTTTGTCAAATTAACGTTTTCCATTTTATGTACATTCAATATTTATATAGATTTAATTGATACGTGATAAATGTTTGTCGCTTAATGATAAATGATAACTGATGAATTTATTAGCGATAGTTGATGAATTACGAGTGATAACTGATGACTGATAATTGCAGATAATAAAACGATAAACTAGCAATTCATTAAGGATAAATAATCAATAACAACGAATACGTGATTATTTATTATTTAATAACTAATAATTTATAAACTGAAATTTAATCTACACATTAAATCGCAAATTCTGCTGAAATAAATTTCTTTATTTTAGCAGCAAATAGAAATTTCATTTGAGACGAGAACTTTGTACATCAATGAAATTGAAAAATGATTGTTTGGATTAGATATCGTTGTGAAAAATACAGAAGTAAGCTCTCTTTTTGAGCGTGTTACGGTCGAAAAGAGCCGAGAGAGTATAGAACGGCAGAGAGAAAGGAAAAAAAGGCAAACTTGAGAAACGAGATCAGACAAGGTGAGACAACAACAAGAGACGAATTATCAGACGAAGCGAGACGGACGAATAAAACGTGTGAGAGAGAAAAACGTAGAGTGTATAGGTCGCGGGTCCAATAGTAGGGGGTGCAGTGACAAATGAGAGCGACTACAAATTGCGCTGTCTGACTCTCATTCTCATTCGAGTCTCGTGCTTTCGTCCCTCTCGCGGGACCAAGGCAGATGCCCAGATTTCTCTTCTTGTCCCTCTCTTTCTCATTCGTATATTTAATCTCTTTTTTATTCGTCATATATTACATGCATGCAACGCAGTTATTATTTCTAGACCGCGCGCCTCACAAAAAAAAGGATTATAATAGAATTTAAGGGAAAGTAATATATCTAAGCGAATAAAAAATGTCTTCTCATTATAACGGGCATTATTAAGTGAAATGTGTTAAATTTGTTTCGAGGATTATTTATTTACAGTTTTCATTATTGATTTACGATCTTTTTTCTCGCTTTTTGTATATATCACATAAAAGGAAACGATTTTTTAATTCAACGCTGTGTAAATACTTTATATTAAGTAGTTTCAGCATTTATTAAATGTTATCTAAATTTTAGTGCAAAAAAGTTCAAAGTCTTTTATTGAAATTTAGAATAATATCGTGTTTGATTAGTCTTTTCAAGTATTCAGTTTCCACAAAAGAGGCATTTACATATCCGAGTAACTTAATTCTACATACTTTAAATTGGTTACAAGACATATGTGTATGGACTTTACTGATATCTTTATTTTCATAAGCAAGTCTTTAAAATATTTCAAACGTAATAAAATTCCGACAAATTTTTGCATAAATGTACGATAAAAGTGGGGAAAAAATGTTTTACTGAAATTTGAAATATAATATTTGTCCCCAATGAATACGATTCATTAATTCAAAAGTCTCCCGAGTTAACGAAATTATTCGCGACGTGGCGATAAATTAATGCAAGGTCTCCGTTCATTATTATAATCATGCGAGTTTCGCAAATATGTTATTGGATCCTGGCGCCACAATATTTCGGGGTCTGGCGCGATAGTATCGGGCATCGTCATCGTCGTCGTCGAGGGATGAATTTTATCGCTCGATATTTCGGACAATTCCGTTACACGATTCGCCATCGCTCGGATCATTTCGTCATGAATTCGAGACGAGAATTTCGACGAAGTCGACACGACGTCGGATGACACGAGATCACACGAAGATACCCATAAAGGTGCTAGAGCTGTTTGTAGATTTTGCGATTACATGATCGATGATTTTCAATTTGACCGACTTTGATCGAAATAAACGGCTCGTGACAACACGTAATTTCGGTCTCAATGACCGGACTTTTCACGTGATCAATGTCAAAAAGATCTTTTTAATAAAGATTGAACGTCTTTGATTTTTTCTTTTGTAAAAAAAATAAATTAAGAAATACTTACATAAGATACTAATTAAAGCATTTAGTATTTTCTCTAGCTTCAGCTAATTATAATTAATAATATTTAGATGTATAATCATTAATATATTTAATTCAAATTTAATTATGTGAATGCCATTTATATAAAGGTTTACATTTTTTGCAAACTTGATAGCACCTCCTTCCGAAATCCTTACAAGTGTATCCGATAAAAATAACAAGCGTGAATGACTAATAAAACCGCAGTCATTTAAGAAGCTCGAACAAAACCGGACGTCACTCGGAAACAATCAAAAGACCCGCAGTGACAAATGTTCGTGTTTTCAAGATAAAAAAGCACATGCGTATTTTAATTCAATGGATCATCTACGAAATAATTAATTCGATTAACTGTTTTCAAAATGAATTAACGAGAAATATGGTGTATGAAATATGTATTATTTTCGTTTCATATTGAATTGTTGTAATAATAAAATACTATAATTTATAAATTAAAAAAATGAAATCTTATTTTCTTATACAAATATAATTATTTAAAAAATGTATAATTATATGTTACTATTTTTGTATAAAATAATACTATTAACAAAATTATTAGTGATAAAATATGTGTCTGAATTGTTGAATGTTCAGATAAACATTATTTAATTGAGATTTAAAACCTTATATTCCACACGCTTGTTCCAATCACAATTCCGTTATGATGCCATCATGTTCTATTTCGGTTCGATGAATTTTACATAATTGCAATTAAAAGTCAACGCAAACGGTTTTATTATTTATCGACACACGGCAATCTTGAGATCGAAGGTGGAGAATTGCGGGACATCTTCTCAAGCATTCGATATTTTGCCGAAAGCCCCGGAGAACGTACGAGGGAATGGGCCTCGGTGCATTTTATTATCTCGTTCGTTCATAAATTTGACTGCGAAAATAAAATAAACGCGACGTCGTTCCAAACGGGCTCTTTCCTGAAGGGTTAGCCAACTTTTCTAAGCGCCTACGAAATCGATGCCTCGCAGGCATTAATAGCGCGACAGAAATGAAACAATTTATTAGTCAAATATCACTTTTGTCTGTACGTGTGATTATCATTTATAAAGATCACATATTATATTGCACATATAATATATTTTAGGCAACAAAAAAATTTGTTATTTAATATATAAATAAAGTAAAAAATAATTGCGCAGAAATATAATGTTTGAAAATAATTTAATTTCAAGATGTACTTCATCATCAATATATTTCAGAGAAATCTTTGAAAAACAAATATAATATTTTACAGTCGCTGACTTTTCTATTTTATTTTCGTTTCACATAACTAAGCCATATACACAACGAAAAAAATAATCATTATAATAAAATTACCTCAAGCTTTCTATTTATTATATATACAGAATATCACACAACAAAAACCGCAGCGCGTATCTTACAACGAACGCTTAATCTCTTTGTTCTTACGTGTACGATGCACCTTACAATGTACAATTGGTGCGCCAAACACGTGACCCCAAATCTCGCCATCGATTCTTACCCACAACGAGAACAAAACTTAGTACTAACGTACGAACATTGTATAAGTCTAATTCATGTCAACGAATGAATCTTTGTCAATGCAATTGTTAATAAATTATAATCATTAAATATTCATATATATTTTGAACTAAAAATAAGTCTGTGAATAAGAATCGTTGCATTTATTTTTGCGGACGTTGACGCTATTTACAAGTTGTTACATTTATTACTAACAATTTAACGCCTTTAACAAGACGAAAAGAGTCGCATTTGATTCTATTACTATACAGCATTTATATATAATATATATATATAATTATAAATATTACAAAAGAAACGTAATAATTTATACATAGCAATAATATACAGTTATATAATACAATGAATGTTTCGAGTGCTACAACGCGATGATTGATTTAACAATTTTTGTTGTTATTTTAAATATAACATTTAGAAATTTGATGAATTACGGTGAATGTATTTTTTCTGAAATAATGTATTTTTCGTATGAAAGTTTTTTGCCAAAGATATTTTGCCAATATGTGAATAAATATAATGAAATTTGTTAATAAGAATGAAACGTACAATTTCACTTGCGAGGCACATGTGTGACTGGAATGAAAAAAGAGGAAGCAAAATCAGAGACAGCTTTTACTGTAATTTACGATTAATGGAAAGTCAACATCTGAATTGCACGTAAACATTCACGCATTACCTCGAAGCCAAAAACGTTTACGCAAACTTAGAAAAATAATGCGCTTCGTGGATTTAAAAATAACTTTTCAGTCTTCGTTTTTCAATTTGTCCGTATAACTTTGTCGGACCGCGCAAACATCTTCATCACGCCCAAGCACGATACAATCTTTCCCTCGGGAAACTCAACTTTCTCGTTTATTCTCAATGAAATTCTCGTGTATTCATAAGAAAACAAAAATAAAATTATCTCATAAAGCTTGTTACGCTTTTTCATTGTGGAACTTCCTTCCGAGAAAACAAGAGATTCGACCTCCGCTGAACTCTATCCATATGAACATGGTATTATTGATCACGCAAATGACTTTGTACTTCACCACACCTACGCTTGGTTAGCACAAACAAACAATTACCGAGAAAAAGAAATCGCCTCTAATCACAATCACAGTCGTAAGGAAAAACGCGTACAGGAACTAATCGCTTCGATGTCGTATGTTCGTAGTTTAACAGATTTCAAAATAAGCCGATGATTGAGCAAATAAATACAGTTTAATGATAAATAATAATGTACCGATGCTTTTAAGCTGAATCATCATAATTAAAGACAAATATAGACATTCTGATTAGAACAATGATATATTTGTCATTTACAAATAATGTATGTTTTTAATAGTTATTTCACATTCTGTTTTAATTTGTAGAAGTTTATAATTTGAAAATGTGGTTAATAATAAATATGAAGTATGAAAGCAAAGATTTTCTGATTTTCTAACCAAAACATATATCATTAAAGCAAAAAAGACAACTTCCTTTTAAGATTATTAGATTGCACCACAAATATGTAGGATCTAAGCAAGATCCTACTGTAAAAATAACCATTCTTCTTCTTCTGCATAGATTTCATTAATATGTAAAATTTGCAAAATGTTTGAAAGTTGTCCAATTTGGATATTCATAATATTGAATTACAATTTGTCTAACAAGTTGACACCGAATTGTTATTCCAGTGCACGTATTCCAATTGTTAATAGGCGGTCGCTTGATGATGCATAAGCGGATTGAAGTGATGTCCCAAATGATGCGGCGGAGGCGGTCCCGGGAGCGGGCTATGCTGGGACCCAACTGCAGAAGGTTGGCAGACGTACCACTCGGTGAGTTCAGCGCCACCGCGGGATACCAGATGGTTCGTTGGCGGGTTATTGGTTGTTGGCGTAGTTGACACCGAGATAACCGCCGGCGGTTGGGGAGATTCCGTATGTCCCGTAACAGACAAGCTGCCACCACTACTGCTGCTCTCCTCACCTTCACTCTCATAACCGCCTCCCAACTTTCCTTCTCCCAGCGTCATGCCATGAACCTGTAAACAAGTAACCAAGTGTTAAATTTGCCAAATTGCTAAATATGATAAGTTGAATTTCAAAACAACAAATAAGCAAGAAACAAGTTTCTGTATAAAGTCATACATTTTATATCAACAAGTTAGAAGACGCTTCTAAATGTCTGAGCACAGAAAAACAAACTCCACATTAAGAAATCAACTTTCTTCTTTGAAATTACAAGAAAAAAAGTTTGTTACGTCATTTATTCTGCTCCAAGTTTCACAAGAATAATTGCTAGTCGACGGCCAATGATTGATTCTGTTCGTTCTTTTTTTTCCGCGTTATACATATAAGGTTTGAAGAAATATGTTAGTAGTGTCACTGTGGAACGCGATTGGGTGGAGCAACTGAAAGCATGAAATCAAATCATTGCGAACCAATGACTAACGAATTGATGAGCTCGAATTCTCGAATCAATTATTCGCTCTCGGGTTAAATTTTTCGGGGGCCTCCTTTCGTCATAAACCAGCGAGCAAATTTCGATGACTGGCTTCCGCGAATTTTGTACCTTTTGGAAAGAGACTTGCGCGAATAGACTATCGGCCACGTATCTCGGGAGTTGAGATGGGTAATTTTCCATTAAGATTCCATGCTCGGTCGCGCGTAAATTCCCTTCCAGTGGGCTGTTTCGTTCGTCTCTTTAGACGGACGTTACGTTGAGCAACGTCAAAGGTTAATCGAAAAGGTCCGAGTTGAGTTGCCAAGTTGACGGGTGCAATGCAATGACACCTGCACGTTGTCTTCATCATACAATAATTAAATCTCTGGGTACTTAAACTTTGACCCTCGTTTGTGGATGATTGAAAATTAGATTTCGATTAATTGAAAGTTTCTTTCCTCATATAAAATTATCTCAATTAGATAGAATGATTGAAAATTATAGATCACTTTTCTTTTCTAGTCTGAATTATTTCTGACTAATATTTATGATTTATCCTCTCAAAATCCTTCCAAAACCTTAAATCGATATGGTTAATATGGATTAATCTAATCGAAACCAATCATTTTAGATTATCCATCATCTATTTTACTTTCAAATTCATGTTGTGCAAAGAAAAAAACGACTTCTAGTTCTATGATTTGCAATACTCCGAGAAATTTAGCTTTAATCTCGACGGTCCAATGGGTACTCTACACCTCTTGTTTTGTTAATTTGTTTCTACCAAAACAAGTCGTCGGAATATTAATCTTTTTTTCACAAGATCAATCGTTCACTGAGATTGGCATCTGTCTAAAGTTCTTGTTCACATCCCGGCAATTTCATCTTGACTGAAAGGATGATCACAATGTGCGTATCATCCTGAACGAAGCTAACAAAAGAAAAAGAAAGGAAGCGCAATAAAAAAAAGCAATAAAACAAAGTACTCGCGGAGTTTAGTAGGAACAAAGAACTTGGACAAGGAAAGTAAATTAGATTTGAAATTTGGATTTTCCATTTTCATTTGAATTTAGTATTAGCTAAACTCTGTTCAATTACTCACCTTCATATGTTTGCGTAGCGAACTCGGGTGGGTGTAAGACTTGTCACAGCCAGAGACACGGCAGTTGTAAGGCTTATCTGACGTGTGGACATGACTATGCTTCTTGCGATCGCTGCTGTTTGCGAAGCGCCTTTCACAGCCAGAATACTCGCATTTAAACGGTTTCTCGCCTGAAACAGAGAATTGACACGATTGCAATTAAAGTCTGACTGTTATGATTGCGCATGAATTCGTGCAGTTTGTAGCACAGATAGATCGCATGATTAAACGTCGTACTGCATTTTCAGTTCACTTCATTTCCCTGAATAAAAAGAAACATGAACATGTTTTAATATCAATTGCAAGTTTCCGTCAGAAACGTTGTAGTTTACATTAACTTAAGGAAAGTTGTGTTTAGTATAATATTTGTTCATCTTATTTTATAATTTATTTATTTGTATTAAAAGTGAATACATTTATAGCATCAGAGCAGACGAGATAAAATAAAGTTAGATGATTGCATGAGAGTTTGAGAAGTGTTTGAGAAATGGTTTTGAGTTAAAGTTGACTGACTCGGGATTTCTGTAATGAACAATGTATCCGAAGAAACATGGTATTATCGTATATTTCGCACGCGCAACGAATAACGTGTCGCGTGATCACATATGAAATTAATTATCTTGTTGTGCGAGGAATTTGCATGCAGCATGCGTACTTGTCGTTGACTTACGAGGCACGGCGTTTGCAATTTATTTGAACCAAGATTTATTTCAATTCAAACGATATTATCAACAACAAATACGTGTTGTCACTTTTGTCTTTTCCACGATTTACAATTTTACACATCATATTCAGTTAAAAAAGCCATTCCTATGAATTATTGTTTCATTATGATTATTATATATAAAACACTATTATATATTATTTTAAAATCAATTAATTTTGTACTTTTAAGGCTGTTCTTTTTCTTTTTGTTAATTTTACTAAATTATGCAGTAAAATTTGACATCAAATGCGAGAACAAAATTTCATTTGCACAGTGACATATTCTGGTGCTTTTCGTGCGCCATTTTTGTCATAAAAAATGCGCCAAGTTTGCGCTTCCGGCTCGCGCCTCGGCTTTTCTCAAGAGTGCCAGAAGACTGGCGTATAAAAGCCGAAGGGCAGAGCGAGAGTGCCGGCAAAATATATTCCAGTTAACTTCCGCTGCAAATAAATAAAGTCACGCTACTGCGATCTCGCCTGGTTCCGCAGTCGTTGCGTCCGGCAATGGCGGCGACCGCGTTCGTTCGCTTCCCAGACAGTTTATCTCTCAATATTGTCGCTTGCTGATAAAACTGGCGAAGCAACATACCCAAGCAAAAAGTTTCAATTTTGTTCAAATTTATCGGCTAAAAGTGATCGGCTTTTGAAATTCGATATTTAAAGTTTCTGCTTTATGATTTGGAAGTAGAAGAATTTTCTATTTCATTTGCCTTTTAAATGTTAGTTACAGGAAATTTAATGACTTTGTATGAGATTTGTTTCGTACATACAGTATTATGTACTATTACGGTACCTTGAAATCTTTATCTAATACACATGTTTACAAGTCTGTTTACTAATATACCAGCAGACAATGTTTCAAAACATTTGTTGAATGTTTACAAACATGTTTTGAATCCTGTTTAAAGAATTATGTCAACAAAGGAGTCAAGACATGTTTATATAAACACACTCATGGATGTATGTTTATGTTTGTATATTTACAAAACAACATTTGAATGTCAACAAACGTGAATAGTTGATGTTTTCTTATATATGCAGAGTGAGCTGTAGTTGTCTAAAATGCGAACGACTTCTTTTTGACACGTAAAAATGTCGTGGCACACGAGACGATTAATAACTTTTCAAATGTGTCCCGGGCAGGGTTGGTTCGCGCTCGGTAGCACCTCGACGAATAAATAGCAGATAAATAAAAGCTCCATCCTACGTTCTCTATTCTGAGTTGAGTGTGTGCAGATGGCAACAATATGCCGTGAAATATTGCCCACGGTATACGTGCCCTACGTAGGGACGAGATAGAAGTACCAATCATACATACAAATATACACAGTATATATATATTTCGATCTACGTATGTATATATAAGTATATATATATATAAAATCACATATATAAAAGTGTGTATGTGCGCATGTGCCGTAACAAACTCCAAATTCCCTGTTCGCCATCATCACGACTCTCGATACATTCGCTCGTAGTGGCAGCGTAGATATCGTGTTATGACTTTTGGAATGGGGAACACAATGGTCCAGATCCGTGCGGGATAAAATAGTTATTATAATCGTTTTGGCTCGACGGAGTCTCGGGATTGAATACACACCTACCTACCCAACGAACCATCCAGCCATCTACCTACCTACCTACCTTGCTTAAAAAACTTAGCTTCGACTCACGGAATCAAAAGTTTCCGATTAATACAAAAAAAAAAAAAAAAAAAATATACAAAAAAAGCAAGACAAATGATAAACACAAATGACTGGATTCGGAAACTCGAGATCACTATCGTTTATCGGATTAACAACGACGAGGATGATTGACTCATTTAACGTCACAAATAAAAACTTTTCTTTCTCTATATCTTTTTCTCGCCTTAGTTTTTTTCGCTTAGACCAGCTAGTCATTTGATGAAAATAAAGCAGATCATTGTTCTAGAAAGTTTATATCAGCTGTATCCGTGTTTTGTGGGAGGAATGCGAGGAATGTCTATTAAAGGATTCTCAGTAGTGCTGAAATTGAAATTTGATGACCTTCTTGGTAAAGAACGTGGAGAGATAATTAAAAGGTAGATGACTAATTGTTAATTGTTTGAGAGAATTGAATGATGGTGATGATTATGATATTGCCAGGCTCAGAGGGATCGACGGGTCGCCAAAAGGTGACAATTTCAACCGCGCACAAAGCCCTGCACAATGGCAAATGGGATGCCTTTATTCGAGCGAAACTATCGTCCATTTATTTTGGATTAACTAGATAACACCATAAATCAAATATAGCGATTGTTCGGGGAACGTGGATGCGAGTGCGTGAAGAAGAACTGATTCGAATATTTAGAGTGACAGGGATTATTGCAAGATGGGAATTTAAGTTGAGATTAAAAAAGACACTGAATGCAAAAAATGCAAATATTTATGATTAAAATAAATAATATTTATGTGAGAAATAACATAAACATATTTATAATATAAAAGATTTGTGTTAAGAAAAATTGTAATGTATTTCTAATAATGAAATGATAAATAACAGAAAATACTTAGATATCAAGTTCCCATAAAACCATTAGTTAACTAACAAAACAGTGCGAATCTCAAATTTCTTAAAGCACCTATAAATTAACTAAACGTACATTCTCATATATCTCAACGATTGCCATACTTAAGAAACGTTTTCCCGATTTCTTCCACGAATTTGACTGAATTACAAATGATTCCAAAAGTTGGAATCCATCGACTTTCAGATTATTCTTAAAAAGTATATATATATCTTTATACATATAAAAAAGAATGAGAAAAAAAATATCTTTCCGCTTTCGAAGAAACATTACCGTTGGAGTTTGGTGAGGTAAGCGAGCGATGCTGCGCCGAAGAGTGAAAATGTTGGAGCGCTCATTGATCCGCAGTTTTCGGAAAAACGCGTCGAGTGATATATGGGCGTAAGCCATTGTGCCAAGACGAGGGCATCGGATGCCTGGATAATGGATGATTTTTTTCGCGTCCATTGTAGCGGCAGGACAACGGGTCCGGGCCACGGAACATTGTTGCTTGCCAAAATTCCGGGGTCCCTTCTCTCTCACACACAACGGGCCCTGCTGACCTTTTTCCCCTAGACCCCCTCGAAAGCCCTCTCGAGTGGATAATTTTCTTGTTATTCGTTCGATATTAGGACAGAAGCCCCCTCGTGCTGTGGTCTCGCGGCTCTGATCGAGATATCTTCTTAGATTTAACTTGGATCGTAGATCGGTGGCAGGATAAACTTGTGTCGGGAGTCAAACTTGATCAGAACCTTGTAGGATTAGAATTATCAGATGCCGGGATTTAGATAGACTGAAATCTTCTTGTAAATCGATACCCGATAACTATCTTCAGTTGACTTTTTTTCTAATCGTCCAAAATAGAACCTTGGCTTTATGCCTCGAGAAGTGGCGTCCCCCTTGTTTGTCTTGTGCGTCTTTTATTTTCTTTCTTACTTCTTCTTGTTTTTCACTCGTCTATCGAACGCGTTCGTGATGGATATTCACGCTTACGCTGCACAATCATTCCAACAATTTATTGTCGTACTTCATGCATGGCTATTGAATTTTTTGGGTGTATTCACACCTGGGGATACCACTATTCACCAATGAAAGAGCATGATTTTAGAAGTTGGTAATTGGTTGTTGATTTTCATGTAATTGATGTGGTTGACAAACCATAATAACATATACTTGAGTGGATTAATTTATAATATCTTAGGTACACTGAGAGCAAAAACCAATAAAAATTACCGTGCTTGTCATAGTAAACATAAGTAAAATTGTCGAAAAGGAAATAAATATGTTATTTAATTGATATTTTGTAGTGATTTACTTGACTACTTACATTTAGTCTACATCATTTTTAAGTAAAGGACGAACAATTTTTACCGTGCTGTTGTTTACAGTCTGTATTTAGGTATTATATGTAGTTATGTTTAGCACAATTTGGTGTGTTGTTGATATATATATTATATAATAAATGCGTGCTTTTCATTATATTTTATGTTTTACTGCCTTCAAATATTACCATGGTAGCACGGTAAATGTTTCGTACAATATTTGCTATCTATTTATGTTTGATTATTTGGATGAGTGAGTTTCCCGATATGACTTTTTTCATAAACAATGAAATAGTACAGTGGATAAAACAGCGACCTAACACTTTGGAGACACGGGATCGATTCCCGGAGAAAGAGTTTTTTTAATTAATAAGTTTAAATTAAAAATAAAAATATGTTATAAATAAATTTTACCTTACTGGTACATTAAATTTGTTGTTTTTATCAGTTATTCTTATTATATTGTGAGGATAAATTATACCATACTGGTAGTGTAAAATTTGTTTTGTTTTGGAACTGATTTTACATCTACAAGTTCCTTAAATTAAACCGGAGGAAACGTAAGTTTTAATGTTTACTCATTATTACTGTTGTTTACTGAGCAACACGGTAAATTTAATGATATTTTCACAATATTTTTTATTTATTTTTTGGCTCAGTATATCATAATGGCAAGCTTAACTTGACGAAAGTGAAGAATAAACTATTTAACTCCAGACCATCTTTATTTTAAGAAAAATTTTTTAAAAAATATAAACTTCTAATTTGCAATTTAAAATTTCATTGTAATTCTTTGACTAGTTTATTTAATTCAAAGCGACGTTATATACAAAATTACAAGCAAAAATAACAGATTGATGAATCCTTCCGAAATTTGTCACACATTGAAAGTGTCGAATCTTTCACGTCGGTGCTTCTTAACCAAGATTTAGTTCTCGTGTCGGTGCACTGGTGCCTTTCTTTTTGTTATACAGCCGGATGCTAAAGTGTTTTCTATTGAAGTGCACCAAACTTGTATACGCCCCCATATCCTTGAACGTGTAAATAGCAACAAACAGTCGGCTCCTAACACTTGGCTTAGAGGCAGGACAAAATGGTATATATAGTCAAGATTTAGGCGTACTGAATGTTTTGCTGTTTACACATGCGGTTTTGCAGTTCGATTTTGATTCAGTGTTGACGAAATGAATACTGGTTTGCAGAATAGGTCGAACTTTTACGAACGAACAAGACTTGCAAGCAGGTCAAGTATCGGCACGAGTAGGAGTGAGAAGAAAAAATACACCTTCGGCCGAATAAAACATGAAAAAGAACCGCAAATCCGTGGGTAAGCGTAACTACCGGTTGATGCACCGATCATTCCGCCATGATGGCTCCAAAAGGGAGAGCGCCATCGACAGATGTTCCTTTACGAGTTGATTTCAATGTTTGTCCGTTTTTAACGCGCAACAATTTTACATTAATATACTTCTTAATAATTTAAATCTCGGTAATTTTAATTCAGTTTTGTAGACCTTTTTTATTTTAGAGCAAAGTAACTTTTGATGATATTTGTAATGTGATATTAAAAATGTATTATCTTGATTGATTTCAATGTTGCATTAAATAGATTGCCATACAACTACAAGTTACATCAGATATACTTCTAAGATACACGTTTGGCAACAATGTGCAAAATATTCCATCATCAATTGCTCATCACTTAACACCATTGAATAGTTTTACAGCATAGTCTGCAAGTCATAAGAAACAAGTTCATTCATCGATATTTGAATTGACAAATTATACAGCGCTGTTTTGCAATCAAAATATTAATAGCTATTTCCGATGACAATCTCCAATTTCTTTCAATAAATTAAACATCTCTTCGGGTGCTGTAAATAGTATGAATATTGATAGGCACAATCTCAATCCAAACGATGATATCGACCATTCGATCAGTTACGTGAAGGCCTTCTCGAATTAATTACCCCATTGATCGTGAAACTTACGGAGTTAATATTCTTTCCAGAATGTCGCTAAGATTAATTATCAGTCTCATTAATACAAATGTGCGAGTATAATGGAATTATCATTTAAATAAGATCATCATTACTTTTTTAAATATGAATAATTTCATATATATATTTACACATATGTAAAGGTAGTTTGTAAAAAAAAAGAAAAGAAATATTCAAAATGACAAGGAAGTCTGTTTCATCGTTTCTCTGTTCAAATAACATATTCAGTTTCCAAAGAAGCACAAGAAGACGATGAAAGAATAACATGCGAGTTATTTGATATTCAAAGATATTTTCGATTGTACAAATTATTTAAAACACAAAGATCAAAATATCTTGTAAAAGAAAGTCCGAAAATGACGTCACTACGCTAAAAAATCTCCTAGCTCTAATTATTCAATAGATCCCAAATTAATTATTTTAACATCGTATTGGAATTCGAAGAATGCCGGAATCAGATATGTGGTCGAATCAGCTGGGGGAGTGGGTAAATTCGTGTGCCAGCATTTTCGTAACATTTGACAAATATCCGCGGATAATATTCCTGAAAGGTTTCGCCAGCTTTCCAAGAAGAGATCGCAACGATATGATCCTTTGGAACATTTCTGAAATACCATCAGAGCCCGACTTTTGTTATCAAAATAAATAGATTAACATCGTAATCTAGAATTATTTATTCCACGTTTTGCATGAACATTCTACCGTGTTATCTCTCGGACGAAATTCCGGATCGCGACGCCACCGGTCTAAATCATTTCGCGGTCCGGTTTTTTTTTACCCACCAAGGATTTTGAAAAAGAAATGAAAAGAGACGAAAAGAAAAAAGTCGCATGCCATCTTGATTACCGAGAAAATTCGGTAGCGCCACATAGAAATCTTGGACTCCGCATATCCAGGACGGTTATCTGACTCGCATAGGCTACCGTTGTGACGGGGCCCGTCGCGACGTTTATTTCGAGTGTTTATGTAAACCCGTGGAGCGCGAGGTATTCGAGATTAGACGCGCAGATTTTGCTGCAACAGTCGGGATAAAAGATTGGGGCGCCAGGCAGCGGCATGCCGGTGCCCATCTTAAGTTACCAACCTCTCCGTTTCAGCCTGCACTCTTTTCCCCCCTTTGGGCGTTTACTTCTATTTCACCACGATCACGTAGCTTCATTCATTTCGTTCGTGCTTCGTACCAATTTATGCTTTTTCGATGTTAGCAAATCTATTTCAAATTCATTGCACTGACAAGTGGTTCAGTTCGAAGTAAACATTGAAAATATCTTTTTTACGGGTTCATACTAAAAAAACCCAAAACCAAAAAAACCCATACAAAAACAACCCAATACAAAGAAAACCCAAACCAAAAAAACCATTAACATTTAAATAAATAATTTGTTGGTTTTCTTGGTTTTGGGTTTTTTTTTGTATTGGGTTTCTTTAGTTTGGGTTTTTATTTTTTTGGGTTTTTTTGGTTTGGGATGTTTTTGCTTAGGTTTGTTTTGTTAGGGTTTTTCTAGTCGACTCCCCTTTTTTACCCAGAAAACTGTTTGAAGATATAAAATCTAATTCAATATTATTCCAAAGACTCAAAATTCCATTTTTTCATTTTTTTTAAATATAAATAGATTGATGAATATTTGTTGTTACGAGTAAATATTTCATTTCAAAAAAGGTAATTTTTTCCATTTTGGTGTTTTTTAATTTTTAACATTTCCTTATTCAATACATTTGATCGGCATAAATGCAACAGCAATCATTCCGTGTTTTTCTCGCACTGTATTTTTTGTGTTGAATTGAAAAGTACAAAGTTCTTGCGCGAACTTGTCTCGCGTGTGACAGGTCGTGACAGTGGTTTTAGTGTGTCGAATCAACGGAGGCACGCCCCATTGTGCACGAGCACTAAACGCCACAAAATCCATGATCCAGCTTGTTAGGGCGCGTCTATTGTCGCGGCAAAACTTTTTTCCCCGGATCCTCGCCTTTTTTCAGGAATACAGGAAGCGGCACATCGGCCTCTTCAAGAAAACCTACTATCGGCGTTAATCCGCAGTTGTCGAGTGTGTCCGGCGCGACCCGGATTAAGGGGCATTTGAATTCCGCAGCACATTTAATGTTCACGACTTTGATCGGCATTGTCGATATAGACACGGCTTTCAAGTATACTCGTCATTGAATGTTTACCAAAACAGCGTCTTTCACTGTTGCTTCTTTTAATGAAGTGTATAACATAAAGCAAACATATACATGCGAAGTGAATTTCGGATCAAAAGATTACAGATGCCCTTAAGTGTTGCTATTTAGGAATATGTTTACATGTGTCGAATGAAAAACCAAAAAAAATGCAAGAATACTTTAAACATATTATAATATATATAATTATTATTGCAGAGAAATAATTCTTTATGGAATGCTATGTAGTCATGGTTAATTTAGTAAGTCAACGATCGGTCATTAGGGGACAAGGTTCATGTATCGATGGGATCAGCGTCAATATTAACCGTCGATGAATCGTCAATTTTAAAAGCCTTTCCTTCTTAACACATGGTCCAGAAAACGAGGACACCAATAGGGCAGTCCGGGCTTGCAGAGTTTTTGTTTCTTCTTTCGTGTGTGGCCACTTTTGACTTATTAACGAATCGACTGGAGGTCACCTAATGACTCGACAGAGGGCGTGGCGCGAAGATTGCTAAATCAGATTGCCGCGGGACTGGGGCGAACTGTTCTGGGCACTGGGTCGGAGAAGAGGCCACGGCTATGTATTAATTTGATGCGCGTTTGCGTTAGTCTAAATGAAGATGCCCTCTAGTCGTGAGAAACAGATTTATGAAACCCGGGTGTCGTTAACAAAATATTCCCTTACGATTTATTAATGACGATTTTACAGTTGTAAAGCAAGGCTCATTAGCATTAATTAAAGAAAATCAATGTAGGTGTGTATATACAAAAGAAAATAATATTCACAAGTGATATGAACATAATGAACTGTATTCGATGTGCTGCCATCTATGAAATGGTATCAGTTACTCTATCAAGCGAACAACGCTTGTGGATGAACATGTAGCGATATAAAAGTATCGACCGGAAGCGATGATTTGAAAAGGTGGACCAAATCGTTTATTGCCAAATTGAAGGTGGAGGGACTCGGAGGAGGCGAACGAGCAGCGAGGAACCACAGTGGGGACCATGGGGGAGGGGGGCGGAGAACAGGAGACGCCCGGAGAACATAATGTTTCCCACAGCGCGTGGAGTTGTATATTTTACGATATGGCGAGCAATTTGACATCTCGCATGAAACATAATTCACGCGAGCTCTCGTGAGCATGAGCATGTGTATACGTGCATGCACGTGCGTGTTTGTTTGTGTGTTGGTGCGTACGAGGATCGTATGCACGGGACGAGCGAACCTTGCTTGTTAGATGGTGTGCGTGCGTTCGAGCGCATCGAAACCATTAGAGGACGACTCTTCGTAAATATAACGGACGGCAAACGCGAATTCGGACTCTTTTTTTTTAGCCTCACAACTCTGCGGGGTCAGACTGCGAGAGCGCCCTCGGGTCCTTTTTATCGATGATACGCCGTTGGCGCATTCGCTCGTCGTTTCACGCCACAATTTTATTTATTGCTCTTTGTTTTCCGTTTCTATCATATTTTCTGATTGTGTCATGTATGTAATTGTATTAAGCGAATTAAGACTTATTGTACAATTTATGTTGTACTGTATATAGTGTAACTGTATATATGAGCATAAAAAAGAAACTTTATTTCCTTTTTGTACTTTTTTTTTGTGTATGTTCAATACAAGTTACATTCAGAAGGTACACATATAAAATTAAGTCGCAACTTAACCCGGTTATTTGGACATTTGAAATTACGCATTTCTCATGCGGTGCTCTTTTAATATCGCTTTCCACCGATAATGCGGCGGTTTCGAGTTACGAAATTAAATTACAATGAAGGTACCCCTTACGACTCGACCTCTGACAGTACACTTATCCGACAATTTTTGACGCGAACCTGCCCGTCATCCGTGGGACACACAAGGTTCTGAAACTCCTAACCGTCCGGACCTCGTGTTTCGAAAGGGTTCAAAAATTAAGGAACGTATATATTTCTAATGTTCAAGAGACGTTGATTTCTTTTTGTCCTCCTTATACAAGGATGTTTGATTGATGTTTTTTTTAATGACCACAAAAATGTGGGTACAGAAAGTAGTGACATGTAGAAAAGCGAAGGACTTATATAGTTAAAAGGATCATGTACATAGAATGTAATGAATTAATATATTTAACAAGAAGATTTTATTCCACTTAAATTTGATAGGTTAACCAGTTTGAAACCAGTTATCCACGTTGTATACGGTTTTTATTCTCTTGGGTGATAAAGGTAAAAAAATAAAACAACAAACACACAAAAATAATAAATCAAAAGAAAAAAAATACATTTGAAATACACTTATATATGGCTAACTATGAAAAAAGTATTGTTTTTTCTACACAAGTATTGTTTTTTGTAACATTAAAATGTTAATAAACAATATCAATGAGAAAAATATTATTATAAATGAGAAACTTTTTTTCGACAAAAACAAGTTACAAAGAAAAATATTTATTGTACGTTATGTTTTTATTTGACAAATTTAGATTAAAATATGTAAACAAACCTTTTGGTTTGTTTACATTTTTTAAACAAACCTTTTGGTTTGTTTATGTCATGAAACATACAACCACAAAATATAAATAAAACACAGTAATATTTAATTTATCAACACACCCAGGGAACTCTTAATCAATTATAACGTTGGCACTTTTTATTCTATTTGGATTAGATTTCCCATGATATAATTATTTGATCATATTCTAAACTATTCTCGCATGTTTTTCACGCTCATTTTGCATGGCAATGTTTTTTGCTAAGATTACTTCTTAAGAGAATTCATGCTAAAATTGCACGCATTTATACAAATTTAGCTTAAACGTCAAGCTAATATTGTAATAATAATAATGTAAAAATATTTATGCTATTGTAGCAACGCAATTTCAGTTTGAGAGTTCCCTCTATGCAGCAACACAAACAGTAAAAAAATGTGATCGATAGATGATAAAATTATATTTATAAACAAATTGCACGATAAAACAAAATGAAGCTTGATAAGCGATGAATATTTTATTGCATTTTTAAACAAAGTACAAAATACGATGAAAAATGTTGTCCGTATATTTGCGCGAAGCGTGTAACAATCGTAAGATACGTGACCAATATTAATTGTTTTAGGTTGGATTTTTGCTCGCGAATTGACCCCGCGATCTGGCGCAGGTTATTCGTTACCAACAGCAAGAATGCATTCGTGTATAAGCTTTAGTGTATCGTGGAATCGAAGCAGTATGAACGTGTATACACCTTTGGAGTACGTAAGTGCACCGGTAAGTCTCGAAGCTGCATCCGGCCATACTAACAACCTATGTAAATGTTCTGTCTGTTATCCTTGTCTCTTATCATTTTGTTCGTCCGCGCTCGGCCGTTCTTTCCCCTCTTTTCCCCGTGCCTCGCCCCTTCCTTGTCCTGTGCAAGAGTCGACGTGGTTCCGGCGTTTCTGCACAGCCAAGGAACCACGAGCACACAGCACAGTCGAGAGAGGACCCAAGGCATTCCAGAGCCCGGTCTCGACCCGCGACCCCCGACCCTCGCCCCCTAAATCATCCACCGTAGCTAGCTCGCAATTCCGTTTTGTTTTCTCTCTCTCCGCTCGCCTCTTATTTCGTACTTTTTCGTCTGTTTGCTCTTGTCGTCGTAACCTTACCCAGCGTACCTCTTTTTCATCTTACGGAGACAACAAAAAACGACCGATTACAAATTAAATTAAATGATTACCATTATGACCTTTCTCGCTATACAGATAATATAGTTAAGAATATAAAACCCCTTTTGAATATTATATAAAATATAAATTGTATGATTAATTAAAGTAAAGTTTCATTATTTTGTGTACATTAATCCTACACTGAGAATAATGCCCAAGTTAGCCTAAATAAAACCTAGTTGAGAAAACTAAATAAAAAAGTTGTTATCGTCCGACTAGATTGTATATTTGATATGACTAAATATATATAGTTCAAATGAGAATGTATAATTTACTAAACTCTTTAGTTACACAAATACAATTCTTTATTTGACACGAGTGGGA
>JABFPJ010001949.1:0-22085 GCA_022817425.1 Gryon sp. ZL-2020 | reverse complement strand
CGTCGTTATCATCGGTTTCTTCGGTGGTTGACTCCTCGGCAACCATCACGGTTTCGCGGGAGCGTGACTTACCGGGCGGATGGTATGCTAAACTAGCGCATAGGGATTTTGCGGGAGTGGGTGGAGCTTGAAACATCTTGGCATTTTTATGTACTCGCTCCTTCCGAATGGCGATGAGCTTTAATTCTTTAAACGTCTGGATATCCTCTCGAGAAATTGCCATTTGTAAGTAGGGTAACATATTCCGATAGGCACGGTCCACCGCCGCGCGCTCTGACCATCGAGGTACCGCGCGATTCATCAAAGCGCGAACACAGGTCAAGTAAGTGACGACTGGTTCCTTGTCTCCCTGAGTCCTACGCTCAATGTCTAAGTTAAGGGCGTATTGATAATCGGGATCCATGAAATTGGATCGAAACGCCATCTCGAATGCATATCAATTAATTATTAATTAATTGATAAAAAGTGGAAGCCGAAACTTCTGGTAGGTCGTTGGCAATAGCGCTTCATCGTTCGCCGAGACTAAGTTGAGTTGAACGTGGTCACTACATGGATGGGTGATCTTTGGACTCGCTTGGATTGCACACATACATGCTTACGGGACTACCGGCTTAACGTGACTTCTGAACCACGTTGATGTGATCGGACGAATCAGACAAATTTATGTGTGTAATTTACGAATAATCTCATTCCTTTGGATTAATGAATTAAATATAATGCTTAATGCAGTAGAAACTGTTCAAATAGAATATCTAAATTGTTTAAATAATTGAATTTAGTCGTCGTATGAAGCATATACGAAGTATATACGCTCCATATGCGCTCCATATATGTTATATATATATTTTATATATGTGTTTTATATATATCCTTTCTAACAATATTTCCAAAAATATGTCTATATTGACAACTAGCTGAAGTCCCGGCTTCACCCGGGCGAAACCCTGTGATCCCCTCCCTATGGCCGTATATGAGTCCTGACTAAATCAAGTTCCACCCGAGATACTTCTATGGACCCTCTATGGATTCCCTGTGGACGCCCTATAAACCCTCTATGGGCTCCTTATGGACGCCCTATAAACCCCTCCTATTACCCCCATGATCTGTTTATGACTTCTTGATGGCATCCCTATAATACCCCTCTCCCCGAAGTAATGAAGCTATGACATAAAATTTTTTTTTCTAAACATCAAATGTATATATCGAAAAAATATAGAGCCTACAAAACTTTTGTGGCCTAGGGCTATATTCTCTCAAAATTTGGTTTAAATCGGTTCTCTAGATTTTCCGTAATGCTCATACAAACAAATAAACAAACAAACATCCATACATTCATATTTATATATTAGTAGGATATATATGGATCTATGACATTTGGGCTAAATGACATTTAGGATAACCATTAAAAGTATATCTTTATTCATATGATATATAGATATACATTTAATGGCTGGCCCAAAAGACGTATATCCATATATATAATACATATTATCTATATATGATATGAATATACATATACATTTATATACAATTTCTAAATATTTTTATATATTATTGATATAATTTTAAGTAAGCTAATGACTATCGTGGTGAGAATTACTACCCCGGCGGAAACATTTAAATAAACATTAAGCTTATTTTCAATTTATCAAAATAAATTAATAATTAATGTAATTATTATATGTGTTAACGTCTGTATGTGTTTTCAATTAATATTCCGTGCTAACGACCAATTTAACAGACACAATATGATTCAATTTAGTCAAATATATTATATTTTCAAGACGTTTCCACCACATTTAGGGTCATCTTCAGGAATACATCTAAAATACATTTTATTATGTAATAATAATAAGTTACGGATAACTAAATATATAAGAAACGAATTATACAAAAAGGACATTTCGCAAACATATGCAAGTAGATTTAGAAATAGTGTCATACCTTAATTACATTAGTTAAATAAGCTTATTTACAATCAGGGATGGGCGTGATCTCGATAGTTTAAGATCGCGATCTTTTTTTTCCACAGATCAAAAATAGTTGAAGATCGCATATACTTAGCAAGCCATTAATCTTTTTGATGGATCATCGGAAACATTTAGCGATCAGTACTTCTACTCATTAAAGATCATGTACATTTAGCAAGCAGTGATCTGGGAGATTGATAATCCCAGAAATTTGACAATTAGTAATCTCAAAAATTAAAAATTGCGATTATTTAGCAATCACCAATTTTGAAGTAAGAAGACGGCTCATATGTGGCAATCAGCGATCTTTCTGAACTAAAAATCGCAAGAGTTTGGCGATCAGCGATTCCTGTTGCTTGGAGATTGCCAATTTTGGGCGATCTACAATCTTTGCTGAACGAAGATCACCAGTGCTTAGCGATCTGCGATCCTTGTTGATCTAATATCGGCGATGTTTGGCGATCAGCACTTGCAACAATTAAAAAACGCCATTTTTTCTGTTTAACGATCTTGGTTGGTCCATAATCGCAAACGTTTTGCGATCTGCAATCCTTTTTGATCGAAGATTGCCAATGTTTGGCGATCAGCGACGATTTGGGTTGATGAAAACAAGTGTTTGGCGATCAGCACTTAGCTTACAGCATTTCCCAAATAGAAATTGTCGAATGGCTGAGCACTGGTACTTTACTAGTCACCATTGGGTGATCGTTGTAAATATATTACGAGCCAGCACTGGGATGAAACACCAATATACTCTGGCACTTTACAGATATCAATGGCTGGCAATTAGCACTATGTCTATACCGGCTCAGTACTGACGGCCAGTGGTTTTTTGCCATTCATTTGTATTAATAAAAAACAAATATGTTCTATTCTTAGTCTGTATTTATTTTTTTCTGTATCAATTTAATATTAATATTAATTTTTCACTTTTTCAAATTGTAAATTATTTTTTTTTAATTTTCTGATGAGAATTGAACTTCGGTCCTTCAGGTTACTAGTCTCGTACTTTACCACTGGTCTACGGTACCTTATTCTATCTAAAACATGAATACATGCTGAAGGTTTGTTTTAGGCCAGAGCCAGTACTGAATCAGTACTGGGCCTGTGGTTGTAATTAAATAGTTTTGATAATGACGTAATAGCTTTTTTTTAACTTCTTTAGTATTTGCAATATATTTAACACTTAATGTAAAAAACTAACTTAATTAACATTCATCTTATACAGTTTTTAGAAATTGACATTTTATTTTAAACATTTTTTAATTATGAACAAGTACTGTGCCAGTATTCTGCTAACGAACGTTATTTATCTATAGACAACCGTTAGCCCTACCATCCGGACAGTATATTTATTGCGGCAAATATGTATTGAAATAGTACATTTTGCTAACCATTGTTTACCAGTACTGTGCCATACTTCGTCCATTTGTCAACACTGGCTTAATACCAACATTTCTTTATGGGTAATATTGATCGCCAAAAAAAATGCGATGTTACTCTGATTGCATTTTTCGGTTACATTACAACTGATTGCCAAGAATTTACGATCTTTCGTTTTAAGGGATCGTTGAACAATAATTAATATTCAATAATAGGGATCGCTGATCATCAACTTATTCGATCTTCGATCAATAGTATCGCTGATTGTCAAAAAACCGTGATCTTCGATCAACAAGTATCGCTGATCGCCAAACAACTGCGCTCTTCGATCAACAATTATCACTTATCGCCGAATAACTATGATCTTCGATCAACAAGTATCGCTGATCGCCTTATATTGGCAGTCACCGATCAGCAAAGATTGATTATCTTTAAAAACGCGTTCTTCCATTTTCGAAATTATTATGATAGCCAAACATTTGTGATCTTTGATCAACAATAATTGCTAATCACTAATAATGGCGTTTTTTGATCTTCAAAACAGCTGACCAGCAAAAACAGGGTCCTTTTATTTTAAAGATCACTGCTCACCAAATATCTGCAGTCTTTTATCACCAAAGTTAATCGATGATCGTCAACAACAGTAATCTTCGAACTTCGAGATCGCTGATCGCCAAGAATTTGCGATCTTTAAACAGAAAGGATTACTGATCATCAAACATTTGCGATCTTTGATTATTAATTGTCGCTAATCGTCAAAAAAATGCGACATTTAACTTCTGAAATTGATGATCGCCAAAAGCATAGCAGTTTTAAATTTTGATATCGCTTATCGCCAAACTTTTAAATTCTTTAAATTTGTAGATTATCCATATCGAGTATCGGGGCGATCTAGAATTACCCATCCCTGTTTACAATAAAGTGTCGGTATTCAACAGATTAATAATAATCGTGTATGTCATGAATAAGTAATTCATTGTAAATAAATATGTGTAAAAAATTCTGTGCGTGTAACTAGTAAGTCGTTGATTTCGCTTAAAGTCAATATGAATATGAAGGTAAACCAAGTCATAAAGTATATAATCAGTGCAGATTAGAGAGCTAATATACTATTATAAATGTGACTTAATTTTTCAGTGTCAGTTACTGAATTCAAGGATCTGTTACTAAATTGATTGTATAACATTTCTGAAAGTGTTCTTGTGAAATAATTCGGCTCATTATCTAAAATTTTAATTTTTTCCCAATTCGTTCTGTGTTCCGTCAAAGGAACAGCGTTGTAAATCATATAATTTTTGTTACTGTATGAAACTAAGAGAGTTTTATGACTGTTCAAAATAAATAGATGTTATATGATATTTTTCTGTCATATTTCGAGTTTTTTCTCATATTTATGATGTTTTTTACAGAAAATTGAAATGACTTAATAAAGAACCTTTTTTCTTCAAGATTTTATGATTTTCACATGAAGATGTTGTTAAAAAAATGATCAATAGTCACGAAACTCTTGAAATATTTTTGAACCTGTTTAAAGTCATAAACTTGAGTCGCGCTAGCGAAGCTCAAGGAAAGACAATGAACGTGTCGCGTTCGGACGTTAATATCTTACAGAGATATGAACAAAATCATCATATTTTACAAAGAGAAATTTGTTCTCACGAATGGATCAACAATAAAATTAAGAATTAAGGAAGTGGGAGTACTTCGATGTACTTCCTAATGCCACAAGTCTTGGCAGTTGTATGCAAGAACTGACGGCGGAAAGTTAAGCTTTTATTGCAGTAGAAGTATCCGGTAAACGAAGCAGAATACAAGCGGCAACTGATCCAGCCGTTGATCTATAGATTAACGGAAGCAGTTCACCATACTAAACAATAAATTTACGGACTGATCACCCTCATGTTGTCCATTCATGAGACAACATTTTAATATTCAATTTAAACACGCAACTTTGTGTATTAATAGTGAATTGAATAACAATATCAAGTGGTTTTTATGCCTTCGGGTTTTTCCACTTTGAACCAAAATAATGTTACATTTTGTGGCTCAAATTAAGGTGGAATATCAATGGCAGATCAACTTTGAAATGACATAACCTCTTTTCAGTTATGTTTTATTAAAATTATGTTGTATTTCTCAAATATATGTAAAATCGGGCTCTTTTAGCTTATTTAAAATTGAATTCTTTAATTTTTTATCAATTTTTCATGCTCAAAAAATGTTTCTGTGTTGAGAATTTTGCGAACTCGTTTTTCGTATTCAACTGAACTTTGTCAGAAATCAAGTTTTTCGTAGTTCGAAGATTTCTAATCGTATAATCATTTTTCAGCAACAAGAAAATAACCAAGAAATTCGTAATTAATCATAGAAGAAGCTAAAAGACCCGGATTGTACAATATTTCATTGAACTTAGAAATATTAACGGAAAACAATTTATGTTGTCATTGTCGGTAAAGCAGACTCAACATATCACCTTAAAGAGTTTTATTTCAAGTACCCGATTATCCAAAAATACAATACAAGAAATTTTTACATAATAACTACACGACGGATCGGACGTTCCGATCCCGCAAGTGCTTAACATTTTGGTGACCCCGACGTGATTTGGTTCGCGCGTAAAGTGAAAAGTTCTTTACCGACATTTTGTTCCTGAGTGGATCTATGTAGTACCCGTCAACAAAGCATAACATCGTCACCCGTTCACCGATGCAACTTAGCTACCCGACTACAACATAAAGGAGGCGCTAAGTTGTGAAATTTTTAATGAAAATAATGAAACATTGATATATGATTAAATTCTAAAATTAAGTAAATCCAATTTATTGATTAAAAAAACAACGCATTTAATTAAATATATTGAATGACAATAATAACAATTAGATTATTATTGGAATTTATTTGAGATTTGAATTATAATATTGAAATTAATTTTTTCCAATTATATTTGTCTCTCAGTGTTTTATTTGACATTTTGATATTTGCACAATGGCGGAAAATCGCGTAAATTCTATTATTCAAAAACGTAAAGTTTTAAAACGTCAAATTACTGTATTACAAAACTTAGTTGAAAGGGACGAAATAGAGCCCAACAATTTTAAATTGCGTATGACTCGTATAACAGATCTAATGCATGCATATGAAGAGTTGCATGACGAATGGACTCTCAGATGTCAGGAGGATGATCGTTTGAATGAAATTGCAGAAATTCAAGACAAATATTATTCTGTTGCAAGTAAGGTCGAAAAAATCGTTAGTGAAAATTCAATAAATAGAGCTTTGAACAATACAACTTTAAATAATACGAATTTGTTATATAATACAACGCGTAATGGTAATTCACAACGTTTGCAATTACCAATTGCCAATGTACCAAAATTTCACGGTGATTACGAAAAATGGCTCACTTTCAAGAAGACGTTTATGTCAATGGTTGATTATAGAGATTATATCACTGACGTAGAGAAATTTGTATATTTAAAGTCAGCTTTACGGGGAGAAGCATTAAATAAATTATCAAATTTAGATGCAAGTTCAGAGAACTATATAAGTGCGTAGGAATATTTAAAGAGTTGTTACGAAGTAAAGAAAATAATCCTTTCGCGACATCTTCTAGCAATTTTAGAGTTACCACGTATTGAAAAAGAAACTCATGATAATTTAAAAAAGCTTGTCGACGAGGCACAAACTAACGTCAAAGCACTCACTAATTTTGATATTAACTTAACGTCTGAAATGCTCGTGCAAATCATAGAAACAAAGCTGCCTCGTCATTTAGCTGATAAATGGGATGAAGAAGTTCCTGACAATGAAGTGGCACAGTTTGAAGCGATTTGCAAATGTGTAACTTCAACTGCCATTCGTTTATCAAAGCGCGATAAGACAAAAACCAATGCGAATAAACGTAAATGTACAAGTAACGACAGATCTGATTAAGAATTTAAAACTTCAGAACAAACTCAAGCTTCTTTCACTCAGTCAAAATTCAAATGCTTGTTGTGCAAAGATCAAAGTCATGCGTTATATCAATGTTTAACATTCAAAAATCAAGATGTACATCGCGGACAATGCAATTCATCAGTTTGTTCCGTATGTAATAGAAAACATAACCCTTTATTACACATTTCGCGAACAGAAGACAAGCGAACAGATAAACATGATAAAAAGTCAAGTGATTCCCGCGATCAGCATAAACAAGGCTCAAGTAACAAAGAGTCAGAAAAGGATTGACTAGTACAACCAACAACAGTACTATCAGCATGTTCTCGTTCACCTAACTCACAATTATTGATGAGTGCAATTGTCAAAGTTCGAGTCAATAATTGCGAGTTCGTTGTCTCGCGCTTTATTAGACACATGTGCAAGTGCTCATTTTATAACTGAGAAATTCGCAAAACGTCTAGGTTTGCCAATGAAACCATGTTCTATTCCGATAGGAAATATCAATTCGACAACTTCTCGTTCAAAACCTTTAGTCGAAATAACATTTAAATCTAATGTTGAGAATTTCGAAAAGACATTAACTTTTTTGACTGTTCCATCCATTGCTGAAACTGTTCCTACAGACATGTTTCCACGTGATTTAATCAAAATTCCGTCAAATTGTAGATTAGCGGACCCACAATTTCACATTCCGCGTTTAGTTAATATTCTTATCGGTTCTGGAGCAACACTATCCATGTTGTCTATAGGGCAAATCAAACTTTCAAATGAAAATAGCGATTTATATTTACAAAAAACTCAATTAGGTTGGGTTATAGCTGGCGGAATAAATTCAGAAAATCTTACTAACAAAATTGTTATTTGCAATTTCGCCGACATAATTAACGTCATAACTAAATTTTGGACCATCGAAGAAGTATTCAACGTAAAATCACGATTACAAGAAGAAAATGCATGTGAAAATCATTTCATTAAAAATCATTCACGCGACGAAAATGGCCGATATATTGTCAGATTGTCATTTCGCGAAAATGTTGTTCTTGGAGAATCTTGTGCCATTGCTCTTCGTCGATATTACGCACTTGAGAAAGATTAGAATCTGATGTGTTGATGAAGGAACAATATTTCCGAGTTATGCAAGAGTATATCGATCTCGGTTATATGTCGCTCGCAGACGATTGTTCAGAAGACTTGATTGTTCAGGTTACTATTTACAACATCATGCGGCTGTAAAAGCATCAAGTGTCATGACTAAAGTGCGAGTTGTGTTTGACGTATCGGCCAAAACTAGATCCGGAAAATCATTAAATGATGCACTAATGGTCGGTCCAACGATTCAAAACAAGATTTTCGAACATTTAATACAATTTCGAACACATAAGTATGTTATTACGGCAGACATCGAAAAATGTATTGGCAAGTATAATTCATCCGGACGATCGTAAATTTCAGCGGATTTTATGGCGCGTCGATGATAAAATTTGTACTTTTCAATTCAATACCGTGACATTTGAGATATCGTCAGCACCGTTTTTAGCGATTCGCGCTGTTCAACAATTAGCTACCAATGAACGGGAACAATATCCGTTAGCAGCCGAGGTTTTAGTTCGAGATTTTTATGTAGACGATTAGCTCACGGGCGCCGAAAGTATAACAGAAATTCAAAGGTTGCGCGATCAAGTCATCGAACTTTTGCAAAAAGGCGGTTTCAATATGAGACAATGGGCTTCGAATAATCAAAGTGCTCTTCAAGGAATTCCGGAGAGTGCCATAAATTCGAAATTAGTTATCGATAAAGAGACTACGTTAAAGACACTAGGTGTATCTTGGTCATCTAGAGATGATAAAATCATATATACGGTCAATACAGTTTTCACTGACAAAGTTACGAAAAGAATTATTCTTTCGGAAATCGCGAAAATTTTTTACCCTTTAGGTCTCTTAGGTCCAATAATTTTACACGCGAAACTAATTATGCAACAAACCTGGACCTGTAAATGTGGCTGGGATGAATCAGTCCCTGTCGAACTCCATACAACGTGGTTAAAATTCGCAAAACAACTCGACCTTATCAACAATCTCTCTATTGAAAGCAATTTGTTTCCCGAGAAACACAGCAACATTCAAATACGCAAATTTTGCGATGCAAGCAAGAAAGGATATGGCACCTGTATATACGTCAGATCGCGAGATGATAATGATATAATTACAATTAGATTAATTTGTGCAAAATCGAAAGTTGCTCCACTCAAAAATTTAACTATTCCCAGGTTAGAATTATGCGGCGCGTTACTTTCATCACGACTATTCACACAAATTCGCGGCATGTTTTCCTTTGTACCGGATAAAGTAATATTCTGGTCATATTCTACTATAGTTCTACACTGGTTGAGAGCTTCTTCCGGCATGTTGCTAACGTTCGTGTCTCATCGATTCGCGGAAATTCAAATTAAAACATACGTAAATGGTTGAAGACACATACGTTCAAAAGATAATCCAGCAGATGCTTTATCACGTGGTCAATTGCCAGTTGAGTTTCTAAAAAATCAAATTTGGTTTGAAGGACCAACATGGTTACGTGACTCAGAAGAAACGTGGCCATCTGGAATTGAAGAACTAAAGAATGATTTACCAGAATTAAGAAAGAAGATCTGTTTACTTTCAAATGCGGTATATGACAGCATTTTCCTTCGTTGCGAATCGTATTCAAAGTTAGTTCGTGTAATCGCATATTGTTTACGCTGGCGTCCGTCAAACACAAACAAAGGACTTTTAAAAGTCAAGGAAAAGCAAGAAGCTGAAAAAAGAATTTGCAAGATTATTAAAAAATCGCAATTTGCTAAGGAAATAGATTTGATCTCCAAGTCAAATGATATTTCAAAGTGTAAACTCGCTTCATTGAATCCATTTATCGATGAAGATGGTTTGCTTCGCGTTGGCGGCCGTCTCCGCAACTCAAAATTACCATGTTCGCACAAGCAGCCTATATTACTACCGACTAATGATCATGTTACAAAGCTTATCATAAGAGAAATACATGAAGTTCATTACCATTCTGGCGTTCAATCAACTTTGTATACTATTTGAAAATGTACAAAATGTTTTAGATTTCGAGCCGAAAATGTCAAATACGAAATGGACAATTTACCTTCCATTCGAGTTCAAGGTGTTAGACCGTTTTATAATACAGGCGTCGACTATTGCGGTCCGTTATTCATTAAAGAAAAGAAGCAACAAAACCGAGGGAGAGTAAAAGTCTATGTATGCGTATTTATCTGTCTAGCTACAAAAGCAGTACATCTGGAGGTTGTTAGCGAATTAACAACCGAAGGATTTTTAGCGGCTCTAAGGAGATTTATCGCACGACGAGGAATTTGCTCAAAAATATATTCTGATAATGGATAATTTAAATAAATTTCGTGGGAGCAAATAACGAATTGAGAGAAATTTTCGTTTTATTGGAATCAGATGAGTTCAAAAACAAATTTCACAATTTTGCATTATCAAAAAATATTGAGTGGCATTTTTCTTCCTCTTTAGCACCGCGCTTTGGTGGTATTTGGGAAGCAGCCGTGAAATCGTTGAAACGTCATTTTAGACGAGTAGTCGGCGATCGAATGTTTACTTTTGAAGAAATTAACGCGTTTACGATAGAAATTGAAGCGATATTGAATTCACGACCTATCTGTTTGATTTCTTCTGACCCAAATGATCCACAAGCGTTAACCCCATCACATTTTTTAATTGGGGAACCAATAATCATTCTACCCGAAGAAAATGTAATTTCTGTTCCAGACAATCGACTAAGTTCTTGGCGTCTTATAACCAAGTCTTGTCAAGCTTTTTGGAGTCGCTGGCATGGTGAATATCTTAACGAGCTCCAGAAAAGACAAAAATGGTTTACAGATTCTCCAAATATCCTAAAGGACTCAATTGTTCTAATAACGGATAAAAACCTGCTATGCGCAAGATGGTTGTTGGGCAGAATCATCGAAGTGCATCCGGGTAAGGATGTGATTGTCCGAACTGCAACTACTCAACTTACACGTTGTGTTAACTTGCTGTATCCCTTTACCTTCGACTTAAAGTTGAATTTAGGATCAAAGAACAGTAAATTATTCAAATTGATTGCCGAAGGTGGATCGAGTAGCTGGAGGCAAGAGACAATTCGAAGATAATAGTTTAAAAAAAAAATCCATAGCTTATATTAGTTTGATAAAATATTTGATTAATTATGTAGTAATTGGTGACAATATTCTTCGGTATTTGTGTTATAGCTTAAGTAACGTAATATCTAATACTAATTCGTAACGTAATAATTAGTAGTAATTCTTTTGAAAAAAATCAATAAAGGTAGAATATGAAATTTAAAACTAATGATAATTTAAAAGTATAATTGTAGAATAGTAAATATAATTTGTTGTAATATATGTAAAAATTAAAGATTGTAATTGTAAGATCAGTTGATCAAAGAACATGAACAACGGGCGGAGGATGTTCCGTCGAAGGAAAAGCGTTGTAAATCATATAATTTTCGTAACTGTATGAAACTAAGAGAGTTTTGTGACTGTTTAAAATAAATAGATGTTATATGATATTTTTCTGTCATATTTCGAGTTTTTTCTCATATTTATGATGTTTTTTACAGAAAATTGAAACAACTTAATAAAAAACCTTTTTTTTCAAGATTTTATGATTTTCACGTGAAGATGTTGTTAGAAAAATGAACAATAGTCACGAAACTCTTGAAATATTTTTGAACCTGTTTAAAGTCATAAACTTGAGTCGCGCTAGCGAAGCTCAAGGAAAGACAATGAACATGTCGCGTTCAGACGTTCCGACACATGTTTATCATATTTTACAAAAAGAAATTTGTTCTCACGAATGGACCAACAATAAAATTAAGAAATAAGGAAGTGGGAGTGCTTCGATGTACTTCTTAATGCCACAAGTCTTGGCAGTTGTATGCAAAAACTGACGGCGGAAAGTTCAGCTTTTGGTGCAGTACAAGTATCCGGTAAACGAAACAGAATACAAGCGGCAACTGATCCAGCCGTTGATATATAGATTAACGGAAGCAGTTCGCCGTACTAAACAATAAATTCACGGGCTGATCACCCTCATGTTGTCCATTCGTGAGGCAACATTTTAATATTCAATTTAAACACGCAACTTTGTGTATTAATAGTGAATTGAATAACAATATCAAGTGGTTTTTATGCATTCGGGCTTTTTCACTTTGAGCCAAAATAAACTTACATTTTGTGGCTCAAATTAAAGAGTTTTATTTAAAGTTCCCGATTATCCAAAAATACAATACAAAAAATTTTTACATAATAACTACACGACGGATTGGACGTTCCGATCCCGCAAGTGCTTAACATTCTGTGTTCGTTCTCAAGTTGATGTTTAGTTACAACATTATATACGTTTGGATATTTTTTATTTGTTTCTATGTTCAGAAATTCTCGTTTTCAAAGTTTGTTTTGTTTGTCGAATTCTTGAAAATATAAGAACTTAACTGAATTGAATCATATTGTGTCTGTTAAATTGGTCGTTAACATGAAATATTAATTAAAGTAATGATTAAAATTTAATTTTCCTAATAACAACAAATTCATTATATAGATAGATATATATTGTGATATATATTGCATTAATATATCAAATATATATTGTGATATATATTTGATTCGAGATATAATTAATAAAACAATTTAAAATGTTAGATTTGCGTTATTATTGTTTTAATTTTATAAAAAATATTTAATGAAATTAAATGAATTAATATAAAAATATAATAATTAATAAATACTAAATTTTGTAAAAACTCAAATATTGAGTGACTATAATTTTGTGCCAAGCACGCTGGCACAGTGACCAAACCTGCCAGATTTGCATTTGGGAGGTAGCGGGTTCAATTCTTTGAAATAATTACTGCTTGATTAATATTAAGTTTGCTGTTTAATTATACATATAATATTAACAATATTATGTACATAAAGATATTTTAAATAATATACAGGGTGTACCATAAATACATGACATTAATATGACCATTAGACTCCTAGTCAAAAGTTCTGCAAAATTAGACATTGCCACCGATTCAGCCATGGTTGCCACGGCGTTTCCCAAGCTGTGGCAAATGCTATGGTCATACACCATGATACGAGCCATGGTATGGCAAGGAATGTGGCTCTTGATATAATATTTGCCACAGTATGGGCAATACTGTGACGACCATGGCTAAACCTGTGGCAATGACCATTTTTGAAGAACTTTTGACAAGGAGTCTGATGATCATATTCGTGTCATACATTTATGTTACACCCTGTATATATAATATTATTTTGTTAGCTTTGCACAATATAATAAAATATAAGCTATAAAGATTAGAATAATAAGCCGTTCATTGTTCTTTAGAAGTAATCACTTTTCAATTTAAAGTTTCTAAATTTAATTGTATACGTACTAGCTGTAGCCCCGGCTTCGCACGGGCGAAATGCTGTGATTCTTTCCTATGACCGTGTATAAGTCCTGACTAAATCCTCAATTTCATCCAAGATATTCCTATGGACCCTCTATGTGCTCCGTATGGACGCCCTATGAACCTCTACTATTATTCCTGTTCTGCCTATGACTTCCTTATGTCATCCTTAACACCTTCTCTTCGAATGGTTCACGTGAAAAAATGTTTAAAAATATTCGTTAATCGTTAATAATAATTTATTTAAAAATGTTTAAATAATTCGTTAAAAAAAATGTTTTTCTTTAACCTTCCGGATCTCGCGCGAAAAAAATCACACGAGCACTCGCGCGGTGTACTCAGTACACCGACCGCTTTTCGCTAGTATTAAGTATAAAAACTTATATTTTGTTAAATTTCTTCGGATAAAAAAATAGACGATATTGTTTATTATAAATTATTTATTATAATAAATAAATAACACATTTCTTATATAAATAATGAATATATATAACATAAGTATATAAACTTTTGTAACAAGAAGACACGATTATGATTAAAGAGAAAAATTATAAATAATATATTTTTTTAAATAAAATTGAATATTTTTAATAATAATAACATTAAGCAATTAGATAATTATACATTATATTATACGTACATCTGTCCAACGCAACTAAACAAGCAAGAATGACTTGAATTATTTATTGATGCGCGGCTAAGTGCGCTTGAACAAGTCAGTGCGCGCAATTTGTTATTTACCTATTACTTTTGTATTTGCAAGAAAAATCACGCGATTTTTCTTTTAATAGCATTTTTATTGCAAAAACTGTCGCGCGTGTACTCAGTACACCGCGCGAGTTCCGCGCGAGGAATGTTAAAATAAAGTATAAAATTCGAAAGATATGTAGCCTATGACAAACAAATAAACAAACAAACAAACATATTTTCGATTTTATTTACTAGTACTGATATGGATAAATGTTTTATTTAGATAAAATATATAGAAGTAACAGTTATTTTGTGCTGATTTTTTATCATTTTCATCAGAATGGATAAGATAGCATCAACAGAAAGAAAGAGGTAGATCGAAGAATAATCATAGTGTCCAAGATGAAGGAATATAATATAAAAATGAAGCAAAAAGAAGAAAAGCGCTACTTAATGAAAAACAGTATAATATACGAGAAGACAAAGCTAAGTTAACCCCAAAAATTTCTAACTAGAAAATCGAAAAGTGGAAGACCGAAAAGTAATGAATGACAGAAAATGGTGAAAATACAAATGAGCATTACTTTAAAAAAGTATATATATTGTTCTAGTATTGAGATGCGAAACATTTTAAACAAGAAAAGAATTGTCACAACATATGCAACAAACACGGTGCAGTGGTATTAGATCCTGTACCATTTACTGATGAATTATGTGAGTTGTTTAAAGGAAATCATTGCAAATTCAAACATTTTTTCGAACATATACTTTCGTATTATAATTCATTATCTTTTGTGTCTTTTAATGCAAATTTGAATAACTTTCGTGCTAAAAGACAAGGACTTTCTTGTTTCAAAATTCATGGACAAATTCATTTTCAAACAAATACATCCCTTCTGCCTTACTTTAAAGAAAAATTCAGAATTTGATCAACTTTATATAAGTGATCCAATTGATGCCACTTAGTATCGATTGCAAAAAAATCGAACTTGTGGATGATAATATGTTAGAAACTTAAGATATAATAATCAGAAAAAATAATGTATGTGCTCGGTCTTATCAAATGATTTATGAAGAATTAAAAAGTCAGAAAATTAAGTCAAAATTGTGAAATAAAATCATTCCTGACATGTATATGACTTTTGCTTTAAGTCCAGGATTACATCCTGGAGGGAATCTTGAGGAACCCTGGAGGGAACATACCTCTGAAGGAGAAATTCCGGAATCAGTTGTTATGATAAGAAATCGATCAACTTAAGAATTAAGAACCATCGGGAATACTGATTCACTTGTAGAACCATTAATGTATCCTTTTTCTATTACTATGGAACACAGGAATATTATATAAATTTAATGCTAATGAATAGTACTAAGCGTATTTCTCAAGAAGCATATATTAAATATTTTATTGTTGTAAGAAATGGATTCAAACAATTTTTAAGAGGAAGTAAACTGTACCAAAAATAAATTCTTGATAATTATATGAGTTATACATGAATTAGAATGAGTTATATATGGATTAAAAAAGATAGGGTACAATATTGTAATGATCATTATTAGCATTTGCTAGTAGATTATCACAAGGTTCTGATGGATTACTATTAGTAACAATGACAATGATAAAAGATTTAGAAAAATTATTATATTGCCAACCACATTTATAAGTTCACCAAGTAATATGATGTAAAAGTATCATGACTTTATAGCAATTGTAAGAAAATATGGTTAACCAGATCTGTTTATATCTTATACCAGGACAATCAGCTTCTTATAAAGCTGATATTTGTACTTGAGGGTTTAACATAAGAAAAGTCATTTGATTGAAAAAATGGTTAAAGAAAGATATTTGGAGATGTATTAGCACCCGTGCATGTAATAGAATTTCAAAAGTGCGGTCATCCTCATGTGCACTTATTACTGAAATTAAAGGAAAATCATAAAATCACTACTCTAGAAATTGTAAATTGTTGAATTTCTACAGAAATTCCTAATCCCTAGTAAAGATGAAAAGCATGATACTCAGACGAAGTAGAGAGTGTTGTTTAAAGGAGGGGAAATATTCTAAGCATTTCCCGAAATCTTTTTAAAAGGTAACAAGATTCATTACTGACGGTTATGCTATGTACACTGGGCACAAAAAAAGGCCACCTAGCAGTAGTCAAAAAATGAGCCATTTTCAAACCAACATAACTTTTACAATTTACATCGAAATTGAAAGTTCTTTTTTTAAATGGAACGATGTAATTTTCTCTAAAAGAAGATGTCCATTAAATTTTCAAAAATTTGGTTTTTGTTATGACAAATTAAACGTAAACAAAACAAAATTTTTTGCGGTAAATTTTACTGACATTGGATGAGTATAGCGAAAAAAATCGCTCCCATAACCCCTCGTTTTTATGCAGAAATTTTAACACTCATTCCTTTCTGAACAAAATAGAAAAATATTTTTTCATTTTACGTGAAAAATGGCAATGTTATGGCCACTTGAAAGTGACAGTGCATTTTCGGATCTCTTCGAGCATTTCATGGAGATACTACGAAATGTACCAACATAAAAAAACATGCAAACGCTGGGGCATGGCATTGGTATGGCATTGGCATGGCATTGGTATGGCATTGGCGTGGCATTGGTATGGCATTGGCGTGGCATTGGTATGGCATTGGCATGGCATTGGCATAGCATTAGCATGGCATTGGTATGGCATTGGTATGCCATGCCAATGCCATGAACCAGCGTTTGCATGTTTTTTTATGCTTGTACATTTCGTAGCATCTCCATGAAATGCACGAAGAGACCCAAAAATGCACTATCATTTTCAATTGGCCATAACATTGCCATTTTTCACGTAAAATGAAAAAATTTTTTTTCATTTTGTTCAGAAAAGAATGAATGTTAAAATTACTGCAAAAAACGAGGGGTTATGGGAGCAATTTTTTTCGCTATACTCATCCAAAGTCAGTAAAATTTACCGCAAAAAATTTTGTTTTGTTTACATTTAATTTGTCATAACAAAAACCAAATTTTTAAAAATTTATTGGACATCTTCTTTTAGAGGAAATCTCAACCTTTCATTTAAAAAAAAGAACTTTGAATTTCGATGTAAATTGTAAAAGTTATGTCGGTTTGAAAATGGCTACTCATTTTTGAAATCGTATCAGTACTACCGTACTGATACGAACATAACGAATTTATGTACATCATAAGATCAAGCCTAGGCTAACTTTTTACAAGTAAAAGACTAAGGCCAAATAAAGGTTATCAAATATGGCCAATCATTTGCTTTAAACAATCATTATTATATGACAAATTGTACCATACAAATGATTTTAACACCGTATAACAGCTTATCTATCAGCCTCTTATGGCATAGCTATGGCCAAGAAGTTACTAGTACCAGATAATGAGAGCAAAACATGGTCAAAATATGGCTATCGGTTATTTTGTAATTCATTTATATTAACACGGTTTTTAAATGATAGTGCTGTGTATCTGTAAGCCTGCTATGGCATAATTATGGTCAATTTCTTACAACTACAACCAAGAAAGGCCAAACAAGGTCAAAACATTACTAAAGATAACTATGAGAGGATTAGTGAACGCTTATGGAAAGCTTTTAGAAAGCTTAAAGGAAGCTTATAGGAAGCTTATGGGATACTTCTGGGATGCTTATGGGAACGTTATGGAAAGCTTTTAGAAAGCTTAAAGAAAGCTTATAGGAAGCTTATGGGATGCTTATGGGAAGTTTAGAGGATACTTATGGGAACGTTATAAAAAGCTTATGGGAAGCTTATGAGATACTTATGGGATGCTGATGGGATGCTTATGGGAACGTTATGGAAAGCTTAGGCGAACCTTATAGGAAAGTTATGGAAAGCTTATGGGATACTTAAGAGATACTTATGGGATGCTTATGGGATACTTATGGGAAGCTTATGGAAAGCTTATGGGATACTTAAGAGATACTTATGGGATACTAATGAGATGCTTATGGAATACTTATGGGAAGCTTAACGGATACTTATAGGGTGCTTATGGGAACGTTATGGAAATCTTATGGGAAGCTTATGGATACTTATGTGATACTCATGGGATGCTTATGGGATGCTTATGAGAAGCTTATGGGATGTTTATGAGAATCTTATGGCATGTTTATGGTATGCTTAGATGATGCTTATTGGACTCTTATGGAAAACTCATGGGAAGTTAATGGGACGTAGATGGAATCTTATGAGCTTATAAACATGTAATGACAGTTTTTGGGATGCATATGCGACTTTAACATAAATGAATGCTGAATACATTCTTTCATGAGTTAATGAAAAAATAAAGTGACATAAAAGATAAAAATTCAGATCAACTGAAAAAGCCAAGTACAAAAAATCTAAAAAATAAAAAAGAATGACGTATGAAACATTTAACTTTCTTAATGCAAAAATTGAATCTAAAGTAATGTTTTATTTTAATTCAAACCTTATTTAAGCAAAATTGAAAAATAATATTTAAACTTTTAACAAAATGAAAAACATAATATTATATCTAATCACCGAAATTTTTCTCAATATGAGGTACTGATATCAATAAATATGTTCAAGTACAATTGCAAATTTCACTTGAAAAATCTTTAATTTGAGGAATTAATCTACAATGAAATCTAATTTTTTATCTAACATGGTTAAGTGTATTAGCTAATTTTAGACCGTAAAATAATAGAAAACCCGACTCCAAAATCATTAATCGAAAACCTAACAAAAATGCGTAATAAGAAAATACATACAATATAAACAACATGCAGAAATTGGATTTTTGTTAAACTTATTAATCATGCTAGTTATACAGTTATACATACTTCTTAGTTTCATTAGTTCCAATAGTTTCGGTCGTTTCAATGAAAAATAAAAAATTAGGCGAAAACCATATTTACATGAATTTATACATACATTCATTAATATTACATATTTTTTTCATAAATTAATACATTCCCAAGCAATTTTTCTGCAAACACGCTTCATGCAATTTCATACACGTGGCGGAGATTTGAACGCATGTTTCGCAAGTACAAAACTGCAACGCTAACACCTAACCTATTCCTACATATAAAACTTTTTGTTTAAATGTATTATAAGAACTTCAAGTCTAAGGAGGTTGAAAGAAAAGAGAAATGAGAATGGAATTTTGATATCTAAATAAAATTCAAAGAGAATGAAAAGAGACTAAAATAATAAAAGACTTCGAAGAGGTCGAAAGGAGATTGTGAACAGGATGAAACTCAGTTTGTTGAAGAGAAGCTTAAGAGTGCAAAAGAAAAGCGAGGAGGTTGTAATGAGGGTGAAAAGAAAATGATTTTGAAAAAGTTGAACAGAAGCTAAAAAGAGGCTGAAGAAGACAGAAGAAGGATGAAACTAAGTTTGCTAAAGAAAGGTTTAAGAGAGCAAGAAGAGGATAAAATTCAAATCGAGTCTCCATAGGTTGTAACAACTACGAGGTTGAAAATAACTTGAAATTTGACATCTTTTGTAGAAATTGAAAGAGGTTGAGAAAAGGCTAAAAAAATAAGAGGCTGAAGGAGATAAAAGAAGGCCGAAAACAGGATGAAGAGGCTGAAAAGATCCTGAAGAGTATCAAAGGAGGTTGAAAAGAGGACGAAGAGTTTAAAAATGTGGACTTGGGAAATTATCACGTCCTCTGGTCGAAATGCCTCTGAAACTACATTAAAAGATGCTTAAGGAGTTTTTATTCTGCAGTGATATTTTTATTTGAATAAGAAAATATATATATGTTTATATAAGTTTGAAAGTTAAATGAACTTTCAGCGATAACTTAATTATATGGGATTAGAAACAACCTGGTTTTAATGACTTCTGTAGCTACCCATTAATAATATAACGTAAACACTAGTTTGTTTTTTTCCAATTTTTTAGATCCCTCTTTCCTCATGTGAATAATAGTCAGAATTTTTAATTCATCCTCCTATGCCAAGATAGTAACCATTAACATTACTGCCCTAGCGGAAAAAAATAGATCACTATTTTGAGAGTAAAAATAGATCATTTTTAACGTAGTGACTTTTCGTTAAAAATCATTGAAGTCAAAATCGCAAAAAAACTTCTAGACATATGTCCCAGACCTTTCATTTGAGATATCTAAAACAATATTTGGCCTTACGAAATACAATGCTACGAAAACGCGCTGCTTAGTATGACATATTTCGGTTAACAAATTGTTCGAAGTTTAGCGGACCACATCGGAATTAATTCCGATGGGTTAATTAATTTCATGGGAACTCATAGGTTTTGTTCTCATCAGTTAGGAAATTCAATTTCCAACAAATTGAAAAAAAAAGTTTAATTGATAATTGGATGAAAATTGACCAAGGCACAGCCGGTTTAAGGACATAACATTAAGATGTGGTGCGCATTGGGTAATACTAATGTCGATGGTATAAATCTTCACAATAACATACCGTTCATTTAATATGACATAAAAATATTTGTCATGTAAAACTTATTGCCGTTTAGTTTGGCTTTAATAGTGCCTTCATATCACCATAAAAGAGATTAATTATTCAACCATACTTTTAGAACAAAATTTTAACAACTTTTAAGTGATAAAAACAAGTTGCCGTATTAGGCCTTAAGAAACCCATTACATGACCATAAAAGCGTTTTAGTAAAGAACTCATACGTTTAAATAGTGATTACACGACATTTTAAGTTGAAAACAAGTTTGATGTTTATGACCTTGAAAGAACCTTTTTATGGCCATGACCTTAGCAAAATCTTGTTACTGCCATATGAGGACCTGATTTATGTATTGCTAATCACAAAAATCACTTTCTCTTAATTAAGAATATGCTTTGATGCTTATCAAAGCATATTCTTGATTAAGCTGTATCTTGGTCAATTTTCATTCAATTT
The DNA here is from genome assembly GCA_022817425.1 of Gryon sp. ZL-2020. Taxonomy (NCBI): domain Eukaryota; kingdom Metazoa; phylum Arthropoda; class Insecta; order Hymenoptera; family Scelionidae; genus Gryon; species Gryon sp. ZL-2020. Next base: position 701 of record JABFPJ010001949.1, on the reverse strand, counting down.
AAACGTTTTTTCAATTTGTTGGAAATTGAATTTCCTAACTGATGAGAACAAAACCTATGAGTTCCCATAAAAATTAATTCTGGTGTGGCTAAGCTTCGACCAATTTGTTAACCGAAATATGTCATACTAAGCAGCGCGTTTTTGTGGCATTGGTAAGGCCAAATAGTGTTTTAGATATCTCAAATGAAAGGTCTGGGACATATGTCTAGAAGTTTTTTTGCGATTTTGATTTCGATGATTTTTAACGAAATGCCACTACGTTAAAAATGATCTACTTTTACTCTCAAAATAGTGATCTATTTTTCTTTTTCCGCTAGTGTACTTGTGATTTTAATTTAACTGATTATTATAATTATTCAATTTAAATCACAATGTGATTTAATTTGAACACTACTATTATACGTTTTCCGACTTGATCAGGATCAAGATTGTGATTGAATTGTTGTTTCATAAAATAATTTAAAAAAGTTTTGGTCCGTTATTGGGGAGTTTAAGGTATTATGGCTGTAATAACAACCGCATTGAAATATTTACCAATTATAGTTTAAATGAAAGATAATTCCATATTACATTCACATGATTTTTTCAATATTTTTTACCGAGTGAATTTTTAAGATAATTCAATTTGAATGTTTAGATTTTCCTATATCGATGCATTGGTTAGAGTAGCGCCGACAATGTCAATACTCGTCGATACTTTT
>JABFPJ010001948.1:0-22086 GCA_022817425.1 Gryon sp. ZL-2020 | reverse complement strand
TACGAAAAACTTCATTTCTGACAAAGTTCAGTTGAATACGAAAAACGATTTCGCAAAATTCTCGACACAGAAGCATTTTTTAAGCATGAAAAAATGATCAAAAATTAATGAATTCAATTTTAAATAAGCTAAAAAAAGAGGTTATGTCATTTCGAAGATGATCCGTCATTGATATTTCACCTTAAAAAAAATTTTTTTTATTTATATATTGTATACATATTAGGCTTGTCAATTGAACTTTGTTGAACATTTGTAATTTCCAAACTAAATACGTTATATTTTGTACAACTTTCTATTACAGAACATAAAATTCACTCAAATTTCTTTGGACCATATCTAAATTACACAAAATCTGTAAATGATAATTCAGAAGTAATGTTTGCAGATTATATTTTGTTATTAATTATAAACATAGTTTGAACTGTTCAAAATAGTTCAGTTCAAAGTTCAAATAGTTCAATTATCATTTTCGAACAATTGTTTATATGTTTTATCGTAGAAGTTGTTTTAATTATACGATTTGGTAATCAAATTGTATTAATCAAATACTTCTTGCACTTTTACATAAAAAATATTAGGAAATTTATTATAATAACGTAAATGTGTGAATGTTTAAATGCCAAGCCTAATACATATATATCCATAACCAAAGAATCGCGTGATTAGGTTTATTTTATTTTGTTTATTATCAAAAACAAATGTAAAAAAACACTGATACTGACACGAATTTTGGAACAATTGACTGCAAAATCCCCTTAATATTGTGCAACTCGCTTTAAAACGTAACACTGCATCTACACCAGAGACTCTAGATGTATATACTAACCTATATTTTATCAATTAAAAAAAATCAAAATAAATGTTATAGATATTTGTTACAATGAAAACACGGACGAAACTAGAAATTCGATTAAATTTAATTGTTCCTACATATAACATACAAAGTTGGCTATAATTTAATAACAAATATTACAGAAGTAAGGGAAAAGGTAAAAACAAATTTAAGAGTGAAAAAATAATGATATATTTATACGTCTTTGCCTTGGAATGTCTTCCTGGTTCGGCCAACAACTTTGCTTTTCTCTTTTATCGGACAACTGATAGCAGACAAAGAACATTATCATATATAGGTCATCGATATGAGAAAGAACGCGAGTTTCTAGTTTGGGGAGTAGACTTTTTTGTTTTGTTTGAAATGCAATGCTATCCATTTTCATGCAATGATTAATAGTTTTGTTTACTTAACTATTATTATTAAACGAATTTTAAATAAAGAAAGTTTTTCTTTTTGAAAAGAAGAATTTTTTATGGTGCTTTTTTCACATTATGTTTATGATGATTTTAAACCTCTCACTTTTTAAATGCGTTATTTTATCTAATTTAATAAATGTATTTAATTTAATTTATTAAATTTTAAAAAACTCCATGAATTTTCAACATCTTTTAAATATCGAAGTTTTAAAGTGACTCTTCAACTATATGAGATAAAATAGGATAAAACTAATGATTACTCCATTAGTGAGAGAGAAACAATGAATTCAACTGAAGCATCACCTTAGGGTGTTCAACATATAATTTTTAGAATATTCATGATATCAAAAATTATTCAATACTAAAAAATGTCAATGTAATACATTTTCGGAATTTACACATTTTTTAAATTCAACATCTTTTATTATATTTTTCATTACGAGTGAACAAAAAAATTAGTTTTTCATCATGGGAGATGGAAATTCTTTTCCCGTGCGGGGTTTGTAACCGCGAGGGAAAAGAATTTCCATTCATCTCTCTTGGTGCAAAATATAATATTTTTATGATACATTACCGATTATATCAAAACGTAAAACATTAACAAATTTTAATGAATTTCAATGTTTAATTTTCAGATTATAAATGAAATACCAGAAAATAGTCCAAAACATTATTTATAAGAATTTACACAAACAAATTTATAAGAAGAATTTATTCCTACTAATATATAAATATGAATGTTTGTTTGTTTGTATGAGCATCACAGAAAATCTACCGAACCGATTTGAACCAAATTTTGAGGGAATTAGTCTTAAGCCACAAAAGTGTCGTAGGCTTTATATTTTTGCGATTGTTTTTGATCAAACTTAACCTGATTAATCGCATAACCAGTTCTGAGTCTAACTTAGTTATAATTTTGTTTAAATCAACAGGTTCTCCGTATTCGGTCTCTTTGCTGTAATAATCTCCTGGCTTATGGCGTCCGTCTATCTGGCGACCTCCGTGGCTCTTGGGGACCTGTGTGTGTCACCACAGAATTACCTGATTCGCGCGGTGCCATCAACTCTTTCACCAGAAGTCTTAACTTATTACACACGTTGTGAAAATACACGCACGAATCCGTTTACGCAACGCCATCGCGACACACAGAATGCAATCGAAAATATGAGGAAGAACCTGACGATTGTGCAAAACGTCGGCGAACAGCTTTTCAAGGACCCGAAATTGCATCCAGTATACAGCATTTTGCGCACTAATATTAATAATGTGGAGAAACTGACGTCAGGACTGGCCACGCTGCTGGACTGTAAACCGCTCCATAAGCAGTATGTGCATGGGGCTAAGAGTCTCTGCCATCTGGGATTGTAAGTTTCTTTTCATTAAGAAACAGTTTCTTATAAATAGTTTTCTGGGTATAAATAATAGTAACTTTAAAACTTAAAGTAACTAAATATCCTAAAAAGATTACCTAAAAAGTAAATAAGAACACGTGTAACCTAAAATAACTAACAACATAAAATAATGAATAACCTAAAATAATTATGGTGAGATTGGTTAGTTTTTTAGCGAAACTTGAGCTTTTTAAAAAATCAATAACAGTTAATTTAAAATTTAAGTTTCCACCATTTATTAGTCTTCATCCGAAATTTCTTGGTGAATATATATCTTTTTTCCTTTCGTTAAAAAGTTACAACAAAGCTGCTTGGGATCATCGATACAATCGACGTTAATTTTATTTAAACTAATCATTCAAAGTTAATAATTTTCATCAATTTTTAAATTAATTGATATAATCAATTAATTAAAATATGAAAATATTTAAACTTTTATATTAAGTTCAATACCATACAATTATATTCATTAAGAAATGTCTAATAAAGACTAATAAATAGTCGAAACGTAAATTACAGTCTATTGTTTATTTAAAAAAAGTCCTAAGTTTGGCAAAACTAACCAAACTCAACATAAAACTAATTGGGGAAAAAAATATAACCATCTATAATTACTAAAATATTTATATTTACTAACTTGAATAATTTACGTACCTAAACAACTGTAAAATTCGCAATGACATAAATGTGCTATCACAACGGTATCAAATATGTATCACATTCGTTTCTAATTCCATTCACTCACAACACCCAATTTCTCAAGATTATAGTATATTACGCAACAAAAGAGTAAAGCTTGTTTACTTTTCTTACTCTAATCTCGTATGCATGCACCCTTGGTGCATAATATATTTTTTGTAACAAGTGTGAGTAGACGTCGTGCTTTCATTCTTGGAATTTATGGGAAAAAGTGGAATTTTACTCCCGAAAGAGTTAAAATTCCACTTTACTCTTGAAAATTCAAAACATAATCAAGTTCACATAATCAAAGCTATTTTTAAGTTCAAGGCCGAAATGCTTTGAACTTGATTGGCAGGGTTACAATAATAATTGATTCCAATTCATAAGTTGAATTGCAACGATTTTAACCAATATAAATGTAATGTCAATTTCAGTTTGAAATGAATGCAATCTTCCAATCGGTAGGCTAGAAAATTGTCATTGAAACTAACAAAATAACAAGAATCATATAAATTTATGTTTTTTATCGCTAAATTAAATAATATAGTAGTTAATTTGAATAAATAAATTATTAAATTTTACTTATTCGAAAATAAAATTTTGCATTATTTTGTAGAAGTTTAAGCAATCAAATAATGATCAATTTTTAATTATTTATTTTCAGATCTGGTCTCTCATACATGTTACTTGCCACCGTAGCAACCGGACTCTTATTTACAATCCTAGTCTGGGTCGACTCACACACCTGGATTTACATACGAAAACGGTAATTATTGCCCAAAATTTACATATATAGTATACACATATAGTAAATATATATATATATCAACATATAGTCATTATTTTGGTCAATATTTTAATATATATACATATCTATTAATTTATTTATTTATATATTTAAAACAATTACTATTTAATTTTGACTTTATATATTTTCAATTTTTATTTCAATTTCTATTTCAGTCAATTTTCTTGCGGAATGTTTTTTCTAAAGTCACCACTTTTCATACATTACACTTGAATATGCAACAATTACAAATTAAGGTAAAACATCATTCAAACTTTCCCGTCAAAACAATTTATATATGTTGTCACGTCAAAAATTTAATTACAATCTTAGAATTTGTATTTAGTCTAAATAATTTTGAATTTTGAATTTTATATTTGATCGTTATTTTTTAAATAATTTTTAAGTTGAATTCCATCAGTTTTTTCACCAAAATAATTTAATTTTCTATTTAATTTTAATTTCATAATTTTGTCCGCCATTTTGTTTTATTTTGAAAATGTTCACCTTTGTTAATGATTTTTTACCTTAATTGACAAAACATAGGGGTCGTGCGTAACAGACAAATTATGTTGATTTTTATTAAATATTTATGTAGATATATGTATTTGTTAATGGGAAAATTAGGTACATACATATAAATAAATATACATAAAATTACAACAAATTATTTACATATACACAAAATAGTCGTAAACAAAAAAATTAGTGGAATATTATTACTATTAATTTAGGCTAAAATTGAGAAAATCTATTTTCTAATCATTTTCATTTTTGATTTAATTATTTATTTAATTGTTTATTTAAACTTACCTCGAAAATCATTTTATTTTTGATTTAAATACTATCAATTTCCTGCAAAAAAATTTAATTATTGTTATAACTTTTATTACAGTTAACATTATTTTTTCATTCTTTATTCTTATTTTTATTCTTGATTTCATATTTACTTCTTTTTTTTTCTTTTCTTAAAAAAATTAAATTATTTCTTAATAGAACGTCACGTTAAAAAGCACCTTAAGTAGTCATAAACACAACTTAGTCCGTTTTAACATTCACTGCAAAAATATTCTTGTACTAATTAATCAATATACCGTAGAGATTTTATGATTTCGTTTTTCATAATCTTATTATCTTATTATTCGCTTAGGTTTTATTATGATACTTCAACTATTTTAGAAGCTACTTATTTTCATATTTCATTATTAATTATTTATTAGCATTTAATTTTTATCGAGAAACTCATTACACAATACAAAATATATATAAAAACAGAATTAAATTAAAAGTTAAATGAAAAGAAAAACTTTGTGATAAAATTGTTTGATTATTTGAGTTTATAAATTAAGCGACTCACTTCACTAAAAATTATACAGGGTGTGTCACAAAAAGGTATTGAAAAAGTAAGAGCTTATTCCTGGTAAAAAAATATATATAAATAGATATTGCCACAGGTTTAGTCAAGGTTGCCACGGCATTTGGCATACTGTGGCATAAGCAATGTCTATATGTCACATTATATGCCACAGTATGCCACATTTGTGCCATGGCGTGGTAAGCGCTGTGGCATCAATGGCTAAACCTGCGGCAATGTATATTTTTACATAATTTTTCACCAGGAATCAATTCTTATTTTTTCGATACCTTTTTATGGCACACCCTGTATATTTGTGACTTTGGAATAATTAAAAAATTAATAAAATTTTATTTTAAATTTAATTAAAAAACTCTACATTATTGCCAATTCGTAAAGTTTCTTTTTATTATAAATTATAACCGAAATATTGGAAATAATGCATAAAAAAGGTGGACATAAGCTTACTTTTTATTTAATTATTTCGGAAATTATAATAATAATAGTACAAATAATACATAGTTGCTTTTGTAACAAAACAAAATTTTTTACATCTAAAAAATGTTTCACTTAAAAAGTAGAAAAAAAAACACGAAACAACATAAAACTGCATGCAAACATAAAAGACCTAAACAAAGCTATTTTAAATATAACTCAGAAAATGTTAACTACAAGGTTTCAAATTAATAAAATAAGAATTAAATTTGTATTAAAAAATGTACAATTTAAATTGTAAAGTTTGTCGTGAGATGGCGCGCACGATCCCTATAAAAAAGTCGCTTAAAAATGTGAAAATTGATATAATAATTGACATAAAGTGACATCAAGTTGACATAAAAAACAATGATTTTGCTTGCGAATGTGTTTTTAGAAGCGATTATCATCAAGTGGACGAGCAAGATCCATTCTTGCCGCCATCCGCAGCCTCGCAGGCGATCGCAGCTCGGACACTTCGAGGCCAAGGGTCGTACCCGCCTACAGCCCCTCCTCATATTCCGAATGCTCATGGCAACCATAATACTATTAAGCAGCCTCTTCTGCTAACGCCGCCCCCGCCATCATACGCTACTGCGACAGCTCGCGCACGTCAGCTGCACGAGAGCATGTTAAAGTTTGTGCATGATTTTATTTTACGTTTTTGCGTTTTTACATACAAATACATACTTGTATCTCACTTAAACTATTCAAAACATTAAACAAAAGGCGGTACACTTGATAATGTCGTGATTTTTCATCATCCGCCATCTTGGATAGCTCACTTAGCAACGTTGCATAAAAAACATGACACTATTTTATTGAGATTTGCCTAAAAAATAAATACATTAAAAGCGTAATACTACTTTATTAACCACTTGATGAGCGCTTGAATTGTTTACATATAATTCTGTGTATACTTTGCGACGTTCGCTCATCAAACCGTTAAAAACAATTTTAATGAGATGTGGCACTGTCGCGTTTTTTGATTACCGTCATTTGCCAGCATGAATCGCAAATTTGGCAACGTTGCATGAACAGCATAATGCGGATTTTACAAACAAAAAATATATTCAAACATATAATGCCGCTCTTTTTTTAAAATAACTTTAATGATAACTGGCAACGGCGCGATTTTTTATTATCTCCATCCACCATCTTGAATGGAGGTTTAGCAACTTTGTAGCGTGGATTTGAAAAGAACATGATGTCGAATTTTGACAAATGTTGGTAGATTTGACAACGTTGCGGTTAAATTTGAGAACCAACCAAAATCTGCCATTTTTTCAGTCTTGGCAACATTGATTAAAATATCAAAAAATGGTGTTGACTTAAAAAAATGGCGTCAAGTTTTTAATAGTATAATAAAGTTGGTATTTCAATATTAGACTTTCGAATTTTTATCATTATAACTATCACCCGCTATCTTAAATTATAAAGCTTTGCAACATTGATTAAATTATTAAAACGATAGTGTCCGTTAAAAGAAAAATGAATATTTGAAATAGATATACACATAAACATGATATCAATTTTTTTATTAAATAATTTTGTAATTTTAACAACATCGTCATATTTAATTATTAGAGAATTAGCTTCCGTCATTTGGATGACAAATTTAGCAACGTTGATAAAAGTATTACAAGATGGCGTCGCTTAAAAAAATATAACACCCAGATTTGTATTTAAAAATGTAATGAAATTTAGCAATGTTGAACATCTAAAATTAACGATGTAAATATTTATAACGTACAATAAAAAAATACATATTTTAATTATTTAACGTTCGAAAAAATGGAACTGTTAAATTTTAGAAAATTTTAAACTTAAAAAAATATTAAAGTATTGAATTAAAAATCTAAAGAAATATTGTATTTCGGTAGAAAATAATTTAAGTCAGATTCAAGTAAAGTTATTCACTACTCAAGTAGAAAACAATGCCAATTTTTTTACTTTTTTGTTATATTTTGACAATGTTTTATGTTACATTATTAATTACATAGGAAATTAATTTTAAATATAAATTATTATCATATTAGAATAAAAGTTGTAACTTTTTGCAAGTTTAAGTTGAAATTTGATTATCAATAGGAAAAAAAGAATTAATAAGATGGAATATATTTTTAAATAAAATAATAAATGTTAAATTTTTGTTATTACAACAGAATTTGTATACATTTTTTGAAAATAGAATTCAATATCATTATGCAAAATGTTGAAAATCAATTGTAAATTTTTGCTTTTTTTTTAATGACCAACTTTTATTCACCATGAAATTTAAAAATCATCTAGTTCGCTACTTTATTATTATTTTCTACATAGAATTTTATTACAATCATCGTCATCATTATTATAATTTGTTTGATTCAATCAATTAAATGTGTGCTACACTCAAAAGAAAAACAACATTTAGAGGAATGTGAGTTGTAACTTTAGAGAATGCGCCGTGCTCTGGAATGTCGCTTTGAGTGTTCCAAACGCAGCATAAAAGCAACAATTAAAAACAAAAAAAAATGATACAAAAAACTAAAACTTGTTCAAATTTGTTATTAATTTCGTTTGAATGTTTTAAAATTTCGAAATTCTTCTTTTATTAATGCTTTTTCATTAAATTTCTACTTTTTTTATTTTTTCTAATTAAATTTCAATATTTAACATTTTTTTAGCGTTTTAGTGTTTACCTACAAATAATGATCAAATCAACAAAAATAAAATCAATTTTTAAGGATGGAAAAAATGTATTGGAAAAATGTTGGAAAATTGAAGTAGATTAAAAATTGGAAAACATTTTCTAAAATCTTACAGACATAACTTGTAAAAATAAAAATTTACGTTTTTCTTAACGGTCAGAACAATGCAATTTTCAGTCCCATATTATTTTTTCCATTCTAAATAGAAATAAAAAAAATGAATAAAATTAATAAATTCCAAAAAAGAGAGAAAAAAATAGACAAGAAAAAGAGAATGAGGAAGATAATATTGCAACTTGGGTTCGTTTTGCGTTTGAATTTACAGAGGTGGGGGCATTAATGGTAGCGGAGGAGGGGATCATAAATCCAGTCAGCATCATCAGCAATCAGCAAGTGGACGGGCTGACCACCGTTCTGGGCTCGGAGATCAACCTGGCCAGTACGCGACTCTGAGCAAGCAGTGCAAGACACTAGAATCCAGTGATTTCTACTGAGGGCACGCCCCCTCGGGTGCAGGTTGGTATTCGTTTAATTTTTTTGTATTAAAGAAATTGTATCACATAATTATTTGATTATGATAATTTATCTAAATGATAACTAATCTGAATTTTGGTCTTGCAGGTAGAGAACCACCATGGCCCCCCACAGTCGGCTCCTTCACGGGAACACTCTCCCACTCCCACGCGCCACTAGCGACTTTTCAGGATGCGCGCAAAACTCAAACTCTCGACCCCAAGAATCTCGCGAATCTGAAACGCCCGCCTCCCTCGTCTTATCATCCCTTGCCGAAAACCAAGTCCCCCCCTCCGTCGATGCGCCAACGGAATTGGGAATTTGAAAATCGTCAGCAAACCAATATGAATCAGTTCCGTTCATTGGTGCGAAACAAAGCGCCTGCGCAGGTGCGTATCGCCGATGCGCAGGACCAGGTGCGCACACTGGATCGCAATTTCAGTCGCTTTGCCGAAACGCAACCAGTTTCAAATCACACAGTTCCAAATATGTACGGCACTTATCGGCCCGGCAGAGGTGAGCGGGGAGAGAAGAGGGGCGGCGAGTGTGGAGGTGGGGCGCATGCGCAGGTGGCGACGTTGGGACAGGCGCAGGGAAGTGATCCGAATTTATACGCTGTTACGGAACTTTAGAAAAAATGGCGAATGATGAAGAAGTTATACCAAAGCGAACGAAGTTAGGTGCGATGTTTCTCTCATTCAAGTTGATTTTAAATGATTTTATTATAAACAAATGAACATGTCGAATGAAATGTTGATTTTTTTTATGAAAGACGGAAAAGTGCATTTTTGAACCCTAGGGTAGAAAATTCGGCTTTTTTGCTCGCAGATAAGAAAAGGGCAGAAGAATCTACTTTTCCACCTAGAGATAAGAAAATACGATGTTTTTCGACTAGAGGCAGGAAAGTGGATTTTTCGCACAGAGATAAGAAAATACGAAATTGTTCAACCGGAAACAAAAAAGTAAACTTTTCTGCTCAAAGGTTTAATGTTTCCAGAATTTTGTATAAAAAGATGTTATATAAATGTTTTTACGATTAATTTTTGATGAAAAAGAAAGGGAAACTTCAATTTTGAGTTGGAGGGTGGAAAAGTGCAATTTTAGTTCCGAGAGCTGAAAAGTAGATTTTTCCGCCCTCAGGGTTATAAAGTTCAATTTTTTACCCAATTATAAGAAAATATGGATTTTTTACATTTCATTGTATTTTTAACGTGCATTTTTATTTACAATTATATTTAATACAAAATAATAATAAATTCCAAAAAAGAGAGAAAAATCGTTTTCCGCGCAGAATCGACAAAATAAGCGGGAAATTCAAACGGACATAAATGTAGTGAGATTAATTTATTTTGATGCCTATGCAAAAACTTTTGCTGTTGAAAACTTGACGAAATCTGCAAACGAAAAGAAAATGAAAAAGATCAACCATTATTACTCAACTTATACACACATTTCATTCCATTTTTTGTATTGAAAATCGACGATGAAAAAAACGTCATTTTATATGCATTTTGTATTTTATAGATAAAATATTAAAAGAGAATTATTTGAAATTATTACAATAATGTATGATACAATTTGCCAAATGTTGAGACTTGTTTTTTAATGAAAAATTTTCGATATTACTGTATTCAAATTTATGTAAGGGTTTTGTATTTGTATATGTTGTTCGGGTGGAAAATTTACAATTTAAAAAATTTTGAAATTTTGAATATTTTTTTAAATTTAAAAAGTAAAAAAATGCAATTTTAAATTGAAATTCAGTAAATTTATCAGACAAAATGTCATTACAATTTTAAATTTGAATTCAATACATTTTTCCCGTTAGAATATGTTAACGGGAAAAATGCTAAAACTAAAGGAATTTAAACTTAATATTGTAATTGTGTTATTTTGGTTAAAAACTCGACCAAATTAAAATTTAAAATTGCACTAAAATTTTGAAAGTTTTCCGCATTTTTAAATTTAGTTTAATGACCAGTTTTTATTGAAAATTTTTTACACCCATATATATATATATATATAGGGTGTTTGAAAATAAACGATATATATATATAAATAATATCATATACACACTTTTTTACTTTTATTAAAATAAAAAAGCATAAAACTGCCAAAAGGCGCGTAATCACAACTTTTGAGTACAAAGTAGAAGTTGAAACATTCCTACCTTTTATTGCGTTTTCGACTGTAAAAAAAGTTTGTAACAATTTTTCAAACAACAACAAAAGATGAAAAAAAAAACAAGAAAACTTTGTATATATGTTGTTTTTTGTACTTGTTTTTGAGTCAACTCTTTTTATATGAATTTTTAAGAAATAATTAAAAATAATAAAAATGTGTGAAATAAAAAAGAAGAAAAATGGCGATTTGCAACGAAATAATTGAATTCTATTGAAACACATCACTCGGCCAATTTTGTATATAAAGCAAACATTCGATGTAGAATTTAAGTCTTATACTAAGACAACTATGGTGTAAACGTGTAAAGTGTGATAATTTATAATTACCATGTTCATACATTAAGACACGCTCAAACACATTTCTTCCTTTTTCTCTTATTATTTATTTTATTTTGAATTGCACATTTTGCATGTTTATGTTTAAATTTCCTGCCGAAAAATCAAATTTCCCGTTAAAAGCTCAAATTTTCCCGCCAAAACAAAAAACTGTGTTTGGTTGGAAAATTAAAGAAGTTTGAATAAAAAATTACGGTTCAGTTGTTTTGGCGGAAAAATTGATGAAATTGAAATAGCCATTCAAACCATGTTCTTTTGCTCAAAAACCTGACACAATTTTAGCTCTGTCATTTTTTTAACGTTACATTTTCCGTATAGGTAAACTGAGAAATCATAAACATGCAGGTTTTTGAGCAAAAGAACACGCTATTAAAAGCTTGGCGGGAAAGCTGATTGAATTTAGATTCAAAATTATCGTCAAATTAATAAATTGATTCAAAAATAATAAGTGAAAAAGAAAAGAAAGAAAATACATTCAATGTTAAAATGAAATGAAATCATCGTAATGATTTAAATAAAAAATAGCAATTTTTATCGCTCAAACAAGAGATGAATTATAAAAAATGAGCGAAAAAATAATATAAAGACAAATTCATTAATTTGTTCGATTTTTTTTATTCGCGCGCCTTTTTTGACATTTAAAAATGGTGACTTTTTGCGCGTTTTTTCGAAAAAATTAATGAATTTGGCTTAAACTTTGTGTAAATAATTGTAATATTTATTATACAAATAAAAAAGAGAAAGAAAAGGACAAACAATTTAGAAAATAGACAGAAGTTGCATTTAGATAAGTTTCTAATTAGCCTAAGAACCACTTTCAGAGCACTGATTCTACCCACTTTGTGATTATATGAGGTTTTGTGAATCTCCGATTAGATTTGTGTAAAATTCTTTATTAGAAACATTTTTTTTATTTTTCAAATTATAATCTTAATTTTGTTAATTTCAAAACATGAGGTTTTTTAAATATAATTAAATGAATTTTCAAAAAATTTCTTTATTTTGTTTTAAATAAAGTAAGCTTTATCTAAACAATTTACATATTGACTCCAACAATGATGAAAACAAAAAAAATGGAAAGTTTTGGGCGCATAGATGGCGACACCGCACAAATTATGATTCGTAATATTATAAATTAATTATAAACATAAACGAAAACATAATTTATTTTAATAAAAAGTCAAACATCAATTTCTATTAAACTTTCAATTATCAAAATGTTTATGCAACATTGATAGCGGAAAAATTGATGTAATTAAAAAAAATAAAATGTTAATTTTTTAAATAAACAAAAAATTTTCAATAAATAAATTTACACAAATAAAATGTCAACAGTGCCCTAGTCATTAAATAACATACAAAATAAATAAACTGATAATCAGATTAATTAAAAAATGAAAAAAACATAAAAAGCGGAGGAAAATATATTATAAAAATAAAACAAAAAAAGACAAGAAAATTAGATAAAAGGAGAAAGCAAAGTCTTGCCAAATTTAGCAGCTCAACTTCAAAGAATGTAGATTTACAAAAATAAATACTAATGCAAAATTTAAAAGACAGCAAAAATAAAAGAAAAAACGAAAAAGAAATAAATAAATGAATCAATGACTTGAAAAATGAAAGAAAATGGAAAAAAGAAAAAAAGTTTACTCTTTTCTCAAATAATCGTACTATTACGCTACTATTCATAATAATTATCGTAATCATTAAATTAATGAATGAATAAAACTTGTTGTTGTAGCAGCAACCGATAGCGCATTTTTTCATTTGCATTTGTACTCGGGGATATTTTTCGAACACAAATTGGTTTTTTCGTGTCGAAAAAAATGGTATTTGGTTTTTTCGACATAATTGAATACAATTTCTTTTTTAATTTAAAGTTTTTCAAAATTCCGCCAAAAGTTAACAAAATTTCCACCATAACGATTTATCTGTTTTGGCGGGAAATTTGATGAAATTTAAATTCGAATTTTTGTTATTTCAGTGGGAAAACTGGGAAAATTTTAATAATATTTATTTCTTTATCTTTAATTCAACAATCTTTAAATTGTTGAAAGCTATAGAATTTAAAATGAAAAATGATTAAAAAGTAAATGATATTTTTGACACGAAAACGCTGATTTTTTATTAGTCAAGATTTTTGTAAATATAAATAATAATTATTTATAAGTGTAAAATATTATTTTTAAATTATAAAAAAATCATAGTTGGGCAAATTTAATTATTATTTTCTTATTTTACAGAAATTGCTAATGAATAAAAACTTTTATATGTTAATGAAAAAAAGTTGTTGAAAGATTTTTTTAATGTATAATAAAAAGTTTGTTTACAATGAAAAATTGCATGATTTGATGTTTTATACTTTTTCCAAAACTTTCCAATATTAAAAATTAAATTTAAAATACCTTTTTTTGTAGTTTTTTCTTTTTATTTATTTTTCTCAAAAAAAAAAAAAATTATTTTTTATGAAATTTGCCCAAATATGAAACATTACAATTAAACTTTTCTTATAAAATTGATATTGTTAATAAAAAGTTTTTTTATTTAGTATGAATGAAAAGAAAGTTTGTTATAAAGTTAAAATGATAAACAAGTATGCTTGAAAATTGTGGAAACTGAAGCTTTAAGCTTGTTGAATGAATTTTTCTGATTTTTGTAATAAAATGAAAAAAAATTTGTGAAAATAAGAATTTTTTAAATATTTTTTTTCATTTTGAAATACAACTTTTTCACAAATTTTTTTTATAAAATCTTTGTGAGAAATTTCTTTTGAAAAGTAAAAATTAATAAAAAGTAAATAAATAAGTAGAATCTACGATTAAAGAAATGTATGTTAATGTGTTTAAGAATTATGGCGGAGAAATGAGAAATGGTAATGTAAAATGCAAATTACAAGGTGGAAATGTAAAAAGCACAAATTGATGAACGAAAGCACGAATTGATAAAAGAAAATGACGAGCGAAGACATTTTCTCATCGACTTTTCTGTACTAACAATTCATTCGACTTATAATGGTAAACGATATTATGAGAAGAGAATTAATAAAATTATAAAACATAACGAGACTGTTGTATTTTTTTAATTCTTCATTTTTATTTAATACTTAAATCTTTTACACAAATTGTCAAGAACTATGTTTTATTTATAACAAAAGACTAATGACATCAAATATGTAATCGTTGTTAAACATGAAGTTGCAGTTACAAATTTAAATTCAAATACTATTCTTATACATAACATTTTTTCCTCTCTTTAATTTAACAAATCACTTCGTTGATATATTTGTATGTCAAGTAAATTCTCAATTTTCTTCAGCAATTACCACTCAGGCATGTACCGTTCAGGGCGGTTACGATTTCTCTTTGGTCGTTGACTTATTTCCGGTATTATTTGTGGACTTTTTCGCAGAATATTTGATGGGCTGTTTGACGGTGTTACAAATTCTTGATCAGAAGAGGAATTATAAATATCGTCATTTTTAGATGTCGAGGCTGTTACTGCTTGGGTTTCTCTTACTAAACAATTTGATTTCTCACAAAATGGACGAATTTGATCAATGTGTCGCTTAAATTGTTTTCTTCCATATCGTAGTGCAGATCTCCAATTTGTTGCTTAATAACTCCTTTAATCCATCTGTCCATTCGATTATTTCCTGATAGAAAATAGACTTCTTGATCTGGTTGAAATCGTCGAAATGAAGGATTGAATTCAGCTTGTTGTTTTTTTGAGTAATCCGTACATTAATTAAACTGTACATCCGTACAGTAATCAGCACAATTTTTGAGTAAAAGTTTGCTTACGTTTTCAGGTAGAACAAGATCCAGATGAGTACGCAAATTTCTTCCAAAAAATAATTTTGCAGGAGGCTTACCAGTTGTCGAATGAGGCGCTTTCCGGTATTGGCGTAAAAATGTATTTAAATTTGCTTGTAAAGTTGATTTAGTAGTTGACATAGCTTTCAATGCATCTTTAACAGTTTGTACATATCTTTCTGCCTGGCCATTGGTAGCGGGATGATATGGTGCGCTCAATTTATGATATTTGACACCTTGTTGTTGTAAAAATGTCTTAAAATCACCAGCAGTAAACTGAGTACCATTATCTGATACAGTTGTTGTTGGAACTCCATAAGTTGAAAATAATTCATCCAAAATTTTTATAGTAACATCTGTCGTTGAAGAATTTATGACCTTTACTTCCAACCATTTACTATAAGCGTCAACAATAATCAGTAACATAGATCCTGCCACTGGACCGGCATAATCTATGTGTATTCGATCCCAGGGTCCTTTCGGATACTCCCAATGATGACTACTGAACTTCGGCGGAGCATGCGCGTGACGAGAACACTCTGAGCAAGATTTAGTAGTTCGTTCAATATCAGAGTCTAATCCAGGTCAATATACAAATGATCGTGCTAAGCCCTTCATTTTTACTATACCCAAGTGGGCTACATGAAGATCATTTAAAATGACAGGTCTCAATGATGAAGGAATTACCACTCGTGTTCAAAAATCAGACAATTCGCAGAAAGTGTGTAACATGATTCAGGAGCTTTATATCCCAAGTGTCCTAGATTACGTCCTAATTCCAATTCCCGAATTATTTTGCCCAAATGAGGATCCTTGTGCGATTCTCGAGCTATTATTTCTGCACGAACTGGAAGTTGAGATAATTGATTGAGAGTGAAATTTTCAAACGCGTCTGATAACAAACATCCTTTTTCCTCCTCTACAAACAGTTGATCTACTTCTTCGTAATTCTTCTGCGCAGGAATTCTCGAACAGTAATCGGCATTGGTATTTTGGTTGGTCGGTCTAAAAATGATGTCAAAATTGAAATGAGCTAGGTAATCTGCATAATTTGCCATTCGGCTGATGCACAATGAAGGAAGACTTTTTTCTGGATGTAAAATCTAAGTGAGTGGCTTATGATCTGTAATTAGTAAAAGTTTACGTACATATAAATAATGAAAAAATCGTTTAACTGCCCAGACAATAGCGAGTGCCTCTTTATCTATTTGAGGATATCGTTGTTCTGTTGCGTTCATTGAGTGACTAGCGTACGCAATTGGTCGTTCCTGTCCATTTTCAAAATGTTCAAAAAGATGCGCTATTTCGAAATACATTAGGTAGTATTTTTTATATTATCATTCGAGAAATTTTATGGTTTCTCAATTTGGACAATACTTAATCGATTTTTCAAGCGCAAGTCCCCTTATTCGATCCGGCCATTCAATTATGGCACGATTCTTCTCGAAATTTACATGGGTTTCTAAAATGAGGTCCACCGCATCCATGGCACTTTAATCCTTGATTATTCTGTTCATTTCCGTTAAATTTCTGTTGAGATTGTTGACTATAAAATTGATTCTGACGAGATCCTTTTTGCTGGTTGTTTTTCTTCTGAAATATTTTATAACCCAACTTGTTCGTCGAATCTGTCAATGGATTTCCACTATTTCGAACTTCATCTGTCGTCTTCCTCGTAGCTTCCAAAGTATTTGCAATTTTATATGCTTCATCGAACGTTGTAGGATTTTTCGCAACAATTTCATCGCACATTTCTTTATGTTCAAGACCATGGAGCAGCTGTTCAATTAACATTCGGTCTAGGAATTCACCATAATCACAATTTGCAGCAGCTTTTCTCAGGCGTAAAGTGAACTGAGCGACGGATTCCTCGTTATTCTGAGTAATTTTTCTGTATTTGATGCTCTCAACAAATTTGTTTTTGGTTCGATCGAAGTGTTCTATCAAAATTCTACACGAATCATTGAAGGTAACGTATTCTGGATTCTGTGGATTGACTAAGAATTTCACGGCATTATTTAATTCTGCTCCCATATAAAATCTTGCGTAATTTGTATAATGCTCTTCAAGTATTTTACTCAATTTCAATGCCCATTTAAATCGTTTAAAATAATCTGCAACAGTTTCTTCTGATGATCGAAATTCGGATATAACGAAATTTGGTACTTTTGTATTAATCATCAAATTATTAGGACCATCTTCGTTAAGATTGTTGGTTACTTCTCATGTAGATGCTCGAAGAGCCGAAACAAGCATATCAGATAAAGCTTTCATGACATCAGGTGAAATTTCAGACGCCATTTTTTTTATATGTACTATGTTTGTATCCCACTCCTGACACCAATGTTGTATTTTTGTAATTCTTCATTTTTATTTAATACTTAAGTCTTTCACACAAATTGTCAAGAACTATGTTTTATTTATAACAAAAGACTAATGACATCAAATATGTAACCGTTGTTAAACATGAAGTTGCAGTTATACTTTTTAAATTCAAATACTATTCTTATACATAACAGAGACTTTTTACATTTTTTACCCATTATTTTACTTATACAAATTTTGAATTTTTTTAATCCAAAAATTTTGATAACTTACTGTATTCTTTTTACCTTGCAAAATAATAACAATTTTAAAAACTTTTAAAATGTGTAAGTTTTTAAAGTATACAATTAAAAAAATGGAATTTTTATTAAATTTCTTTCCTTACTTTTGCAAATTAAAAATGATTCATTTTTACATTAATTAAATTTGCATTATATAATTAAATGTTCACACCTGAAACATTTTCTACATAATTTTTGGTTCAAAGAACGATAGGTTTTAAAGATTGTTAAGGAAAATGCAAAATTTTCATATATATATATATATATATATATATATATATATATATTTTACTATACATTTTATAATGATGATGAACAGTTCATCATACTTTCATTTTTGTAATAATTTGTTTAAATTACTATAGAGTAATTTTAGTATCTTTGTTTTTATTTCCTAGATACATTCATTTAACATAGGATTACAATATGATTTTATGCATTTTATATATATTTTGAAATATTTTTCAAAATATATAAATAAATATGAAATGTCAACAATTTCAAAATTTTCAATATTTCAAAATTACTAATAAAGTAGTTTGTTAAATCAGTTTTGTATAACAAATAACAATATTTGAAAAATTATTAAAGTTTAACAATGTTGTAAATATTGAACATTTTTAAATGTTGTAACTTCGAACATAATATATATTATTTACGTTTTTAAAATATATTATGGCTTTAAGTTTAACTCCAAAAGTGAAATACAGTATGATACTATTTAAATATAATATATACGAATTTGAACTTTTGCGCTAGTATGATTACAATACAGACAATACATAATAAATAAAACGACTAAATGAAAAAAAAATATATTAAAATTATCAATTTAAAAATATTTAGTATAAAAAATTTGTCTATATACAGAAAGAAAAAAAGTCAATGATTTAATGTGAATTTTTGTTATTCATCGAATTGAAGCTGAGTAGAAGATTATCGACTGCTTGCTGAACTTTGGGGTTCTCGAGTAAAGGCAATACAAGATTAGCGTTTTTCTGGATATCTGTTTTGATTACATTTGGTGGAGCTGTAAATATCAAAATACATATATATACATATTCTATTTTTAAATTATTGATTCTATTTAATAATAAAATTAAAGAAAATTTTACATATTAATTTATTACCATCATTTTCCGTATTATTTCCAAAACCATTATTTTGTCTTCTCAAATAGCTCGAATTTGTCTCCAATTTTTGTTGCTTATTAATATCTGATTGCAATTTTCTCACACTGTCGATTTCAAACTGCATTTGCGTTTGTTTTTGCATTTCCAAATATTTGATTAGTTTATCATATTGCAAAACTGTAAGCTGACGATTATCCGCAAGCAAATCTGCTAAAATCTGAATCGACTCCGGATGACTTATTTTGGCCGGAGTTGGTGGTGTAGAAACAGTAGTTATTCCTTTCTTTTTATTCATAAAATCTCGATAAATCAGTTTAATTGCATTTTCTACTGGCATATTTCTGTGTTCTGCAACAAAATATTTATAACATATGTTTAAGATTTTCTAATATTTAAAAAATAAGCATTTTTTATTTCGCGCATTTTTAATTAAACAAAAAATTTATTTACAGTGTATGATATATTTGATTACAACGTCAACATTATTTTTCCGTCTTCACATCGAAAATTTGCTGTGAAATAATCAGAAAACCATCGAATAATTCAAATTGGACTATTCTTATTCAATAGGTATGATGTTTTTTATGCAGTTTTCAGGTTTTTAAATTTTTTCAATGATATGTTAAAATGAATATTATGTTATTCATTTAGTTTTCGACATGGTCAGTACAAGTACAGGTAAAAGAAAGGTTATTGCCGATTGAATTGTTAATTAGGAACATGATTATTTGATGGTACATCAAGGTAACCATTTAAGGTGTATAATTTGCGAAAAAACTATTTCGGTTATAAGAAAATATAATGCTATGCCTCATTATCAAATTCACGCGTCACAATATGAAAATTATTCTGTCCGCGGTCGCTTAAAATTAATCCATGATTATAAAGCAAAAAATTTAACATTTTCAGAATATTTCATTAATTTTTTTATGGGACCAACAATCAATTGCAACACTAATTTATTGTTGATGAATCTTGTAGTAGAGACCTCCACGCGGATTTAATAATAAAATTGTATTATTTTATTTTTAAATAATTAGCTAACTTCTGCTTTTTCTGTATGTAATTAATTATTCCATTAATTAATTAAATAATTTTTTTAATTTAAAATCTCCACTTTCGTCGTCTCCCACTTTCGTAGTCTCCAACTACGAAAGTGGGAGACGACGCGCTGTGAAAAGAGCGGGGAGAGCTAGGTGCGTGCGCATTTGTGGCCAATGAGACTAAGTTCAGAGTCAGCTTTAATTTTTGACTTGTTAAGAAGATTAAGAAGATAAGATAAGATTAAAATAAGAATGGAATGGATGAAGTCAAAATTGTATATACTTGAGTCTTGCTCTAAGCAAGTTTGCACTAAACGTGTTGCTAAAGCATTCGTTTTAAGTAAGACGTTTACGGAAGTATGGCCATTGTTTATTTGGCGCCCTTTTAAAAGGTTTTTTTGTCGATATTTTTATATTTTAATGCATAATAATATCAATTCATGAATTAATCATTTTATATATTTAGTATTTTATAAAAAATCTATAAAATATTTCAATAATATTTCTTAATAACTTATAAAAATGTATGTTTAAACTTTAAACATACATTACTTTAAAGTTCAAAGTTATTAAAATACTAATACTCTAGGTTATGTTTACTAAAGAACGCGCATGCGCAGCCATGTGCAGTAGACTTTCACTTGCCTTTGTTTACATTGTTTAAGTGTGTTCTTTGTGTACATAAGTCTGTCCTTTATTAATATAAATTATTTTTCCTTACGAGCATAAGACAAATAGCTATTTCTCCAACGACTAAGAAAAATTTATTTATTTTAAAACTTTTTTTTTATTTTAAAAGCCCGTGTTGAGGGTTCGCAACAATTCGTAATAATAAAAAGTCATTACGAAAGGTTAGTAATTTCGAAATCGGAAATTCCAAAACTCAGTTAAGGAATTACTTACCTATAATATTTTTTCACCCATTTGAATGCGTAATTTCGCAACCTATCCAAATAGCATTTTGCTGGCATATGTTAGCATAATTGCGGCAGATGCGTCATAGTATTGTTAGCTCAAGATGCAAGCAAAATGGTAGTATTTGGTAGCATTATGTAAGCATTATGCAGGCATATGTGTTTTCTTTATTTACATGCTAGCATTTAGCAATCTTAAAGCTACCAAAAACAACTGAATGTTGCTTAAGCATTCTTTGATATTAGGGTAGTTAGTAAATTTTTTAACTGAAATACTTAGCAAGTAAAGTTAGTAAATTTACGAACAGTAAATTTACGCAATTACGTATTCAAATTTAATTTAAAAATTCGGTTACGTAATTCCTTAACTGAGTTCTGGATTTTCCGATTCAAAATTACTAACCATTCGTATTAACTTTATATAGTTACGAATTGAGGGCCGGATTCTATAAGGGCACTTGCGCTCGAAAGTCCGTCATACGATTTTCCAAATCGAGGGAATTTTATGAAAAAATAAAATTTGAAAAAGTTATTATTAAAAAATACTGCAGTATTAAGCACAAAAAAGACATCTTTTTTGTATTTGCCTTTTTTTTTGTAAGTTGAATATTTAATATAATAAAAAAATAAAACTTGTTTTTTTCGAAGTACAAAAATCAATAACTTTTTTTTAATCAACTCGCTGTATCTTAGTTAATTTTTAATGAAATTACTTGAAATTTTTTTTCTAAGCATATTTCTATATACTAATACCTACGGTTTATGTAAATATACAAAAATATATAATCAACTGTTATTAATTAATTAATAACTATTGCGCGACAGAAAGTCTGCATTGTAATCTTTAGACACAAAAAGTATCGAGGGAATTTTCGAACTTGATAAACTTTCAGTGAGAAAGTTGTTCATTGGGGTATG
>JABFPJ010001947.1:0-22091 GCA_022817425.1 Gryon sp. ZL-2020 | reverse complement strand
ATTTTTTGACACTTTTATTGAACAAAATATGGAGCAATAATTTCAATAGCTTAGTTATAAAATAGTGGGACATTTGTTGGATATGTTAATACAAAATTGATCACTTTTAAGTGCTGTATTCTAGCTTCAGTCGTAAGCTAGCACACAGTATTTTTCTATAAAACCTCAAAAGCAATTAAATTTCTCATTGCGTTATAAAATAGTTAAAAATTGGCTTTAAATGAACAAATTATAAAGTGTTTTTTTTGTGACTGTATTCTATTTTGTACATTCAGCTGGCACACAGCCGTGAAGTTCGACTAGAATAATGTATACGTAAATGTAAATGTACTTTTTTGACACTTTTATTGACCAAAATATGGAGCAATAATTTCAATAGCTTAGTTATAAAATAGTGGGACATTTGTTGGATATGTTAATACAAAATTGATCACTTTTAAGTGCTGTATTCTAGCTTGAGTCTTAAGCTAGCACACAGTGTTTTTCTATAAAACTACAAAAGCAATTAAATTTTCCTTTGCGTTATAAATTAGTTAAAAATTGGCTTTAAATAATAACTTATATATTTTTGTTGTGTGATGATTTTGTTGTGTCAGCTTTATAGACCTCTATAGATATCTTTATAACATCCCAATAACATCCATGGCAATCCTTATGACATCCCCATAACATCCACGGACATCCTTATCACATCCCTATAAAATCTATAGACATCCTTATAACATCTCTGTAACATCCACGAACATCCTTATAACATCATTGAACATCAGTGAACATCCTTATAACATCCCTATAACATCCATAAACATCCCTATGACATCCATAGTAATCCTTATGACATCCCTATGACATCTTTCACAAGGAAGCTTTAACCTCAAACAATTTTTTTAATCAAATACAAACAACTACATTATCAAAGTTATATATTAGTGAGGAAATAAAAATTATATGTTGTACTTTAAGTCTTTATTATACACTGGATGAAATGAAATGAAAATGAAAAATGTGTGGGGGTGAAGCTATAAGCTTATGGTTGCAATAATCATAACCCTTTGATCGATTCGCGTTTTTATTTTCTTCTCTCCTCAAAGGAAATAAAATAGCTGCAACTTAGAAGTATCTCGAAACACCGAATGACATTCTCCATTGATATAGATTCACGACTTGGGTTGTTTTTCAAGGAGCAGAGTGTATCGGGATGAAGAAACAAAGTACGTTTTTTTGCAAGAGCTGTAAGAGCGTAAGTTCCTGGGGAATTATCAATACACTGTCCCAGAGAACATACATTATAATATATTTGGGGTTTTATCTTAGTAATAAAAGAGAGCCAACGTAGCACTAGATTTTCATGCTGAGCCAAAAGCCAACCAATACGTGGCCGTATTGATATTATGTAGTGTTATATATATGTACATATATATATTGTATGCGGGTTTATTGATAAATACATTTCGAATTCCAGTATGGCAAGTTTACATTGTTAGTAGTGGCGCGAAGAGCCAACAAGGTGGAAGATTGTATCATAGTCGCCAAACCGCAAAATTTTGCGAAACTGATTTAAGTTTCTAATTCAATTTTAATTCAATTGAGAATTCCATTTCGTTGTGTGAAATAATCAAGAGTGTATTGTTGCAATTTTTATCACACATTTCAGGACAGTATAGTGCAGAATTGTTGAAAGTCACTTTTTAACTTGAAAAATAATTGTACTTTCCGTGACTTTTTATTACAATTTCCCATTTGTTAAATAACTTCTATTCGTACTTGCTAATTTAGTTATGATTTGGATAAATTAAGTGTATTATCAATCATAACCAATTAATTGAAGAGTTTAATTGGTTATTAAATCTTATACATTATCATTTACAATCATCAAATTGCAAATGATAATCAATATTTAAGTGAAAATTTCATGAAACTCTTATAGATAAAAATATATGAGAGTTTCTGTGAAATAAATAATTTTTAAAAAAGCTGACATAAAATATAACATAAAATTGCCTTCTGTACAATATATCGTATATTTTCAAGGTTTTTAATACATTTATAGAGTTTCTCAGAGTTTGCCCAACTTTTTAACACAAAAGAAAAAAAAACATAAAAAAAAGAAAAGAAGAAAAACATAGTGCAGTTATGTTCAGTAATTTTACGAAATTTTTGTAAGGAAAAAGAAAACTAAGCACGAATGATTTTTTAAAGTGGGCTTGTTATTTTTGAGCCTTTGAAACAGGATATAACAAGTGCAAAAAAAAGATTGAAGAAAAGCAAGGGAAACATACTTGATAATAATACATGAAAGAAAGAAGGAAGTATGATGAGCCGAGAAAAATAAATTCCCATCATAAAAATGCAACTTGAATGCTCGTCCCATCAATAATCTATTTTCCCGCAAGTTCCAACAACATCGGCTGACATGAAAAGGGATCGAGAAAACTGTTCGTTCACGTTGTAGCGACACCGTTCAAGTTTCTTGTTGATCGTTTTATCGGGTCATCTTCGAGAGAAAGGATGAGATTCTAATACCGAATGTGTCTAGTGTCATTTTCGACGATTCATTTTTTTTTTCTTATTTTTATTTTTTTATTTTTTTTTTTACGATTCGCTTTTTATAAGTCACGGTCGGATGAAAGTGGAGGGAATTTGAAAGCGAGACAGAGGTAGAGGTTGCGAGAAAGACGGAAGAACCGCAGCGCCGCCCGAGGCATCGGCGACTCGACATAAAATGGGAATATATGGAGCGAGAGCCGCAATCTGGCAAATGGGTTCGTTGCATGGATTTGAAAATAGATCGCATTTACGCGCAGCCCGCCGCAGGATGTTTGATGGGATCTTGCTCGGCCCCTGAGAAATAGTCTTTTTGCGAATCATCAGCTCGAAGCATCACTGGAGAGATACCGCGAGCTTTTTTATTCACACGAAAAATGATATAAAAGACTTTTCTTATAGTTCAAATGATCGCACAAAATATCAACATGTTTCGCTTATACGTCCTTCCATGTGAAATTTCAAATAAGAAATTGTCAGCAGAATCTCTGTAGTCTTAAAATAATTTGTGTTTTGAGATAAGAATAAGGAATGCAAAATGTGTCTAAATTATTAGGTTAATAATTTTGGTTCACCAAAATTTTTAATTTTTGGATTAAAATTTTAATGTCTATGTTGAAGAATTAAGAAAAGGTTCTTTAATGAAGTTTTAATTTTGCAAAAGTACAAAAACAATTATTCAAATTTTTCGTTGCATTTGCAGAAGATATTTAAAAAACTTCCAATTTTCTTTTAATTTATGTTTGAGTGTTTAAGATCATGAAATGTATTACTTACGTTATAAAATGAATTGTACATGAAGCTAATTTGAGACATTTTTAATTTAAATATTGCTAGTAATTACAGATAGATATGTTAAAGTTGGGTTTTCCATCAAGTGAATTTGATTTCAAGAACCATTTAGTAATTGAAAAACAAAGTTAAGAAAGTTAAAAAGTAATTGCAAGATGAGACTTAAATGACGGCGCTGTTCTTTTGGACAGCTCTTTCGGTATTTTTGGATAAAATTCTGCATTTAAATTAAGTTTATGCAAAATGCCACACGCATTTTGATGTATGAATAATTTTGCATGATGTTTTTGACTTGTTTGTCTATCTTTTTTCACTTGGCTCACGACCAGTTTGCATATTCGAAAACAAACGAGTTGCGAAAAGAGAAACTTTGATATGATCAAGTTTAGGATGAAGTAGTCGCTAAAATTGTGTATGTTTGTGTATATCATACTTGAAAGTATTTCTCGTATCTTTTCTCGTTCTGTTATTTATATGCATCCTAATTTTAACACGTATTATTTTATTTTTCAATGTAAAATTAGTTATTAATCATTTGTTATGTTTAATTATGTTAATTGCATGGCTGTTGATTGACTCTACTGAATATCTTAATGACATCCCTATAACATCCTTATGACATCTCCATAACATCCCTATAACATCCATGAACATTCTTATAAGCTCCCTATAACATTCATGAACATCCTTATGACATCCCTATAACATCCATGAACATCCCTATGACATCCCTATAGAATTTTGGAAATATGCAAATTTATATGGTCAATATAATTCTATATATTGTAAAAATATTAGTAATATATGATTCTTTTTACTAGATAATCTTTGGTATTTTAGGTTTTAATGAAAACGTATAATATGCAAGAATGAAATTAATGAAATTCATATTCGTATGTTTGTGCATTTTCGTTGTTCTACGAAGTGGAGTTAATGTAAGGAGGAGTGAAATGCGTTATACATATATATACACATATATTTATATAAGCTTGTATGCGTTCGTATATGGACGAAAGACGAGAACTAGGATCTCTCTGCGTCCCGAGAAAGGCTTTTCCAGTACAGAAATATTGTATAGAAGCATAATGCAATGATACGTTATGAGACAGGAAATAACAGTGTTGTTGTGTAATTTGTGTTGCAATGAGAGAATAGAATACTCAATTTTCAAACATAAACTACCGCTTAATTTTATTTATATATCACGGAATATCATTTTATTTTAACATACACAAATAATACAACCAAAAACTGTCACTTGCATATAAGAAACAATATAGGAATTCAAGGCATTTATTAATAAAAATATTTCTACTGTGAATTTATTTATTTTATTTAAGTTAATAAATTTCATTAATATTGCATATAATTAATCACGTTTGATGATGTTAATTCAATTTTTATTTATAATTAATGTTAATTTATGTTCTGAGTAAAACGTATGTTAGATGTCAGCTTGAAAAATGGAAGCCGCATGAAATTGTTGACACGAGCCTTTTTGTCGAAAATTACGTTATCAACCTAAAATTATCCTGCCGCTGTCACCTGTCTTCCCCGTTTACTATAAGCACGGTAATTTTGAATGATATGATCTCGTTCAACATGATATCAGGAAATAGAATTATTTTGCCTCATATGATGTATTCAAATCGCATCTGAAAACCTGATTTCACATTGTATATACAATTCAATAAAATCAATATAAAAGATTTGTAAAATCTCTTTTGCTCATACAGTACGAAGTTATACATAAATTATTTATAGAAATGGACACACCGAGTATCTATATCTATATCTATATCTACATCTACAACGTATTTTTATTCTCTGGGATTCTTATCTTTTATTTTTATTTTTTCGTTCATTTTGTACACTTTTCCTTTATTTTTCAACTAATTATGCTTGTTTCATATAAAAGTTAATTTAAATAGATTTTTTAAAAGGTCTTCTGAAAGAAAATAAAAAAAATTGCTAAAGATCTTAATGAAAAGTTAAAAAAAAGAGACCATTACGGCAAAAGGTACAGAAGCACATTTTTTACAGTAATATTGTTTGTCGACGTACACACAAAAATTGTTATTTTCTTGTATTTGTATTCATAAACGTTAAAAAGAGAGTTGACCAACTGAGTAATTTCCATAAATGCAATGCCAAGTGACAAAACCATCTCATATGCAGCGAAATAAGCGACGAATTTTTTATACCTCATTTTCCGTTGCTCTGAGAATATTTTCAAATATTCATAGACATGCGATTTCTTTTTTTTTTTTTTTTATTTTAACGTGTGTCTAGCGAAACGAAAAATATAAAAACAAAACCAAATACTCGCGCTTAGAGAAAAAAGCTGTTACACGATAATTTAGATATCTCGTTTATTTCGCTTTTTAATTATGAAATTTGTTTCAATTGCGCGACTCAAAGTATAGTAAGTTGTTCAAAACGTACACCCCAAATGTATGTGTTTATACAATATTTGCACAATTTTACATGTGACTGAGATGCACCATTTATTTCAACGCAAATTTGGTAAATAATATTCGTAATGAATATTCTTTTTAATAAATTCTGCATAAACACTATGATAAACTCTGGAGTTTAAAAATTAAACATGACTATTTTTATAATTTATTTTTACATTATTGCAAAAGGTTTGCGATTTTTGTTATTTATTCAAAACATTTACAATGTAAGTATACTTTATAAATATTTTATACGTATCACATGTCTAATATCTTTCAAAATTGATGTATACAGTTTTTATTACATTTAATATAATCTGATTTAGATTATCGAGTATGCCTTCTTGCGTTTGAAGTGAATTTTAATTTATAATATTATTAGCTTCGCTCGGATATTCATTGTGAAAAATGTTTAATATTTACAAGATTTATCTGATTTTTTTTAAGTCCTTATGATATCCCCATGACATTCTTATGAAATCCTTAGAATATCCTTATGACATTACTATGAAAATTGCAGAAAAAAAAAAAATAAATAAATAAAGCCTACTTAATTAATTTTATATATTAGTAAAGGTTATTCATTTACCATTATAAAATAAAAGATTAAGACGCTCATTTGAAGAAGTAAGTACTGTAAAGAAATAATAAGAGAAATAAATATTGATTCAATTTTTATCTCGACTTTTCTTTATTATAAACTCATGTTGAAGGGTTCTCTTGCTTTTTATGTTCTTTCAGCAAAATTGAACTAACCCCGAAGAAATCTCCATTATCGTAGATGCGCGTTTAAAAATATGAAGCACGATGCTCGGCCGGTAATACAGATAGGTAAGATTTTCACTTAGCTCTCATAAAGGCATTTATTCCCGGTGCAATCAACTTTCGCGAAGTATGTGTGCTGGAATTTATCAATATTTCACAAATGCGAAAATATCAACGAAACACACCTTCAAACCATTGCTTGGTCGCGCAAGAATTTCAATTCCAATAAAACGACAAACATTTTTATGATGAATAAAACAATATTTCATTTCTTGGGTTTTAGCTGATGTGTGTGTTGATGAGTTTGTCCTACTTTGTTCTTTTCAGCATTAATTTAACATACGAAATCACACGTTGACTTCGAAATATACAAATTCAATTCATTACACTTCACGTTTGATTGTTTTTATACAAACATAATCGTTTCAAAAACAATTGCCTTTCATGAAAAAAAACACTATGTCCATAAAGTCTTTGGAAGTGACGTAAATCATTGTTATATTGTTTTTATTTAAAACTTTTTTGGACAAACATTTTGTTGAAATGTGTCCATTTTGATGCGCTGCAGATGTACTAAAACTCTTAATCTTGAGTATTACTTTGTGACCTAAGTTAGTTTATTGTGTATACTTCGTTTATTTTTAATAAACTGTTAATAAATTTTTAATAAAAAAGTCAAAAAGACTTTTCCTATTTTTATGACGTATAAAAGTACACGACACAAAGGAACATGAAATGGCAAAAAAATGTGTTACGTCTGTCATTGAGCCAGCAAAATAGTAAGAAATGAACCAGATTAAGATTTCGTTGTTGTCTGTTGAAGTTACACTTCTCAGGGGATCAAAGGCGTAGAGCCTGTCTTTTCCCTTTCGGCCAATTTTGCCTCCAACATTTCAACAAGACATTTACGAACGGATCGATTTTATCGAAATCTATGATTCCAAAACTGACCTAATGGATGTTATTTTATGTTATGGCGTTACTGCGAAATTACACTATACCTGGTTGCGAAACCTATTTCAATTATAGCAAATTTACTGTTTAGCCTTTACACGTCAATATACTCATAAATTATTAAGTAAAATGATAAAATTGCCAATCTCTCTAATAAAAGAATTGCGTTATAATTTTACAACACTTTATAGTAAAAATAAGCTTTTTATTTCATAGTAGAAATTGAAATTGGGTTAAATTGTGGGCCCAGCATGGAAACCATATTAGGCCCCGATTTGATATAATCAGTATACCCTGTTGGGGCCATTTTTAGGCTCGATAAGGATGCCCATATATTAAAAAGTTTGAGGCCTTGATAGGGCCTTATAAGTTCCACCTTTCCTAATTGGAAAATCAGGATGCCCTATCAGGACCATTTTTGGTCCTAATAAGGATATCCATGTAACAAAAAAGTTTGAGAGTGTGATGTCACCCAGTTCAGGCTTTGATTAGGTAACCACTAATTGGGCTATAACTTTACTTTACTGATTTACTTTAATTAAATTTAAAATTAAAAGAAATGCTAAGAAAAATGATCTTGATGATCCATGTAACAAAGAAATTAGTCCAACTAATCCTAATCGTATAAAAAAATTATTCGAAAAAAGTGTTTGAAATGTTTGTGAAACGAAAAAAATGAACAGTTAAAAAAGTAAGAAAAGTACGAAAAGTAGTGGAAATGGGAAAAAGTGTTTTGTTGTGTTTTCATCAATTTCACAAAAAATGCGAAAAGTGCAATAATATGCTTGCATACTTCACTTTGACCCGCAGCACATGGGCAATTCATTTCATGAATTTTTAGTCGTTTATTTTCGAACAAAAACACACACTTAAAAATATGTGGGTCTGATGTCAAACCGCTTGTCTGCGTGCATAAAGCATAAATGCGCCATCATTTCTATAAATTTGTATTCTAACAAAATCAAGCTAAAATTTTGTCTGTACATAATAAATAATTCGTACAAAAGCACGGATAATCAATGTTATTAAAACAGTTGTATCCAGTGACATGCTATTTTTCATTTTGTATTTATTTGCATTCATTTGTGAATAATGGAAAAACTGTCTATCCAATCAGCAATTTTTTATTATTTGAATAGTATAAAAAACAATGACATTCTAAACCCACCATTTAATTATCATATACGTTGAAAGTTTGCAAGCAAAATGTCAAATGCAAACAGTCCTCGGTTCTTAACTATAAGTCAAATATTTATTAAACTATTTCACGTCCGTTAACTGAACGTTATTAAGCACGTTGGCAAGTTTTTTATGATTCTATCACTGACGCTCGTCTAATTTTCAGTTAAATATAACAAACCCCGAGGCAAACCGGGTGTTAACGTACGATATTCTTGATGGGAAAAGCGAGTTGCAAATTCGCGAGAAACTCTGTGAATCTACATTAAAGCCATTGTTGAATGAGGTTTCCCGTGCAATTATATTAAACGGTTACATCTTTTTCCGGTAGACATGTGACATTGTTGCCCTCTAACTAACAAAAATGTAGCTCATAAATTGTAATTAAAATGAATTCCTCTAAAATTACTTTTTTTCATTTAAAAAAAAGTCTCATTTGTAAATGTGTAATTTTAAATTGGCTGAATATTTTAATTCTTGCGAACATTTTAATTCCGATGAGAAAGAAATTAAATTGTCAATACCTTGGAAATCGTCGCGCAGTTTGCATGGAATTATAATGTATGATTTCAGCGTATATCAATTTCTAACTTGATTTACGTGTAAAAAAATCGGATGCGTTTTTTAGTTCAATAACTTTAATGAGTAATCAAGTGGTTTTTTTTTCAATTGACTGACGTCATTTCATTCCTCTTGATTTTCTAGTGTTAAAAGTATTCGATAATCAACAATTGTGCGAGTTTTTTGTTAATTCTCTTAGTACTTAAGAAGTATTGAATCTACCCCAGGTAGAAAAAAAGTTAAGGTTAAACCAGGGCCCGGATAAGTTTGCCTGATTTTAATAAAAAGGCCTCAAAAGGTAACCTTAGGCCAATAGTAAGTAATAAATTTTGACCTTGATAGAGTGCCTTAAAGGAATAGCATTATACAAAATTTCGTCCAGGATCATATTAAGGTCATTTTTTTAACTGAAATGGACGCCCATATGTCTAAAAAAGTTTCAGAAATTTTAATTTTACCCACTTCAAACACTGAATAGGTAATTAATAGGGTTACGATAGGGAAAGCCACATTAGAGCTATATGTTTAATGTAAAACGCCTAGTTTTATTTCTACTACGTTAAATTTTACTTAAATAAATTAATCTTGATATTAACTTGACGAAAAATGCCGTTATAATTTTTGTCAATATCAAAGTAAACTTTATAATTCGTTGAAATCTTAGCCTGTTTATAGTTGGGAAAAGGACGAGTAAGCTCGAAAACGTTTACGAAATGAAAGCTACACTCCACGTCAAACTTGAGCATCGCACAACTAGGTTTTTCCGCGTCTGCATATACGCAGTCGTGGCGGAACTTGAATGAACGACGTAAGAGCTTTCCCATCTCTCCTGCCCCGTTTTTTAGCCGAGTGCAAACGGACGCTGGCAAATTTAAGACCACCTCCAAGTACGTGCATTTGTATATGTTTCTACTTATGTACTTAGACGAACGTATGTTTACGCGCGTCGCACAGATAAATGGCGCTCCCTTTTGCGCACCAACTCGTTGGCTTTTCCTCTCGCTTGCTTGTTATTAACATTTCACATCACGAGCCACTTTTTACGCTTAAATAAGAACCTTCTTCTACACTGAGTTTTGTGGCATCAGTAGATGAGAAGACGCCAAATGTATAAGACGAATTACCATGTCGCACATATCAAAGAACTCCGACATTGACATGTTTAGATATTTTGTTTGAAACTACAAAAATTAAACAACATTTATGAAATTAACTTTATTAAGTACGCAGGTTTCAAAAGAGAGGTCTTACAAATTTAATTAGTTCATTTTTCAGAGAGATTTAAAATGTACCCAGAATTGTTTAAACAATATGCAATGAAAGAAAGAAATTCTTTGTAATTTAAATTTTATTAAGTTAACATCTTAATCACCCTTTTATAATACTATAAAAATGCAATAAGATCAAAGTATAGTTTATTTATTTATTTATTTTGCTTAACTTAAAAATACAGAGAACCTGTGTAACTAATTTTGACTATTTAAAGATAACTAGAACTTAGATAATTTGAACTTTATTTTCTTTTTATTTCGCTTTGCAATTTGCCTATCAAATTTTTTACTCATTCTATCAACTTTTTTAGCTTAATACTTTTTATTTGCTTATATAGTACAGGCATTTAAATTGTTTCGAGTACTTTTTAATTATATTTTTTGTTTCTGCAATGGATATTTTTATATTTTCAATAATATGCCAAAGTAATATATTTTTCTTATATTGATGTTTTATCTTGTAACATTAGAAAAGCCATTAATAATTTATTGCGCTTAAACATCAAGTTACACATAAAAATGTCTATAAAGTGTTTCAGAATATCATATCGCAAAATGCATTTTATCATCTAACAAAACGACGACAGAATTTTGTTACATCATCTTCAAAGTACATAGTGTCTGTATAAGAAAAATGTTTTGCAATTTCATCATTTAAATCTGTTCACTTTTAAAGCTTCACAACATAAGTCGACGTTGTAAAAGACTGTCATTAAAAATTGCTCGAAATTTTTTCAATAATAAAATTAATCTGACATATTTTCAAGTAAAAATGCCATAAAGCTAGAGATTATGCTGTCCATTTTGTTAACATTATAATACTTTCTATCAGAATCCAATATTTAGACATAAACAAGATAAACTATATAATCTTGAATACATAGAGAAGTAAGATAGAACTAACAAAAGAAAAAGCATTCAGATCAAAAGTTGATACAGTCATGGTTTGCTTTTCATTAATGTCAGCTTTAGTATGCTCTCTCAAAGTGAATCCAAAAGTACCGATATATCTTCTTGAAGAAA
The DNA here is from genome assembly GCA_022817425.1 of Gryon sp. ZL-2020. NCBI lineage: Eukaryota > Metazoa > Arthropoda > Insecta > Hymenoptera > Scelionidae > Gryon > Gryon sp. ZL-2020. The sequence goes on along the minus strand of JABFPJ010001947.1, from coordinate 10,543 downwards.
TTTCATTAACCACATAAGACGATTTAAATTGTATCGAAAAAATGTTTCTATTAAAAGAAAAGTATCTATGAAACATGGCATATATATTTCATACACATTAACATATATATTATCCTCCCATATATAAAGACATCAAATTCACGTGAGGTTGATATATATAAAGATACATATGAAATTTTTACACGGCTATATTTTACATTTTCATTTGGTTAAATCATCTTGAATGCTTTTATCTTGTCTTGGGTTCATTGGTTTGTGCGATTCATTGTAAATGAATGTAATAAAGTGGGGAAACACCTTCTTTGCAATACAATTACGTTATCTCTCTTGGAGATTTTAAGCCAATTTCTCTGTCGCAATTGATATGGGTATAGTTCGACTTGCAGGCAACGTACAGTTCTCCGCATCAATCTTCTTCGTTTCACTGTTTTTTCCCTCCATTTGTTCTTCCAAGCTTTTCCCATGCCTCTTCTCATGTTCACTTGTTCTATGCAAGTTGCGACGTACAACTCGTATTGATTTTGCGTATCCTACTGTCACTTGCTACACCTTCCTTTTATTTTTCCTCCGCTTTTTTTTCTTCCTGTTCTTCTTGCATTCATTTGTAGTTCACTTTTATGCTTTTTCTTTTATATTGTTCTTTATTTTGCATTTATCTTTCCCTCAACGGCGGTATTTTATTATCGTCGCTTGTTCAACAGATTTATGAAGCTTTGATGTTTTTTTTTCAAATGATTCTCTGTAAATCAAATATTTGTCACAGCTGAGAATGTTTTTTACGGAAATGACACCAATTTGTTTACAAACGAGGGTTAAACAAATTGTTACATTAAGTAAAGTTTATCAGACATGAAGAATGAATATAATGATAGTTTATTATTCGTGTTTATTTGTTATCATATTTGTAAATGTATTATTTGACGGGATGTGAGTGAAAAATTACTTTGATAAAGATAAATATTTGCAGTTTCATTTGGGATTAATGTTGCGAAGTAAAAAAAATCTGTTATTCGTGCTGCCGAGAACATGAATATTTTGATACATTGATTTGGCTATGTAAGTGTTTTTCAACCTATAAGGATTTCAAGTTGGTCAGAAATATGATTTATAACTGTTTACTGGCTTAGAATTTATAAAAGTCAGCTCGACAGAAAAAAGTACTTTGCATGAAAAGTTACCTGCATGCAACGATGCCATCCAGAGTAAAACATATAGCTGTGGGAATTCCCATGCGTATTGCAATGAATACTATGAAACTTTTTCAATATAAAATATATGTATGTAACATCTCTAGTATTAAATTATTAGGGCATGCCCAGATTTTGACGAGGGCATACAAAGACAAACCTAGTTTTAATGATATTTAAAAATAGAATTACAAAGGCTTAAATAAAAGCTTTTAAATATCATTGCAAAATAAAAAGACAAGGTTATACAAAATCCTGATAGAATTGTTACAAGGGATATAAAAAGGTTCGATTCATTATAATATCAGAATTAATTTCATTGATCTATATAAGATTTTAAAATCACACTTTGCAATCTTACTGTGTCGTTCATCTGATATCAAAATTCAACTCATACTTAATTTTCTTAAAATATGCTTTTTCCTGCGCCATTTATAGTCTATATATGATATCGATGCAAATATGCAAAGTTTGAGAATTTCATTATACTTTTCTCCATTAAGTTTGGAGATCGATCACTCGTTCTCAGTCCTCTTGAAACGAAATATTGCGTTTCATTTCTCCCAAAAAAGAAACTGTTTAACCATTAAACTCGATTGTCCATATCGGATATTTGTGAAATAAAATCTTCTAACTGAAGGGCACTTTTTTCGTTAGAAAACAAGATTATATATCATTTATTTTTCTTACAACGAGAAATGTAATTTATTTTATAATTTGTATAATAAATCAGATAAAAGCCTTTATCGTGTCTTGAGTATTTCGCAAATTTCATTTTGTATTTTCATATAATTTTCGAACGTTCGAAGCAGTATATTTTCATTTACAAGAAATGTGTTTTCTGTGCTTTATTAATGACAGAAATCCATTGGGAACTTTTAGGAGCGTGTTATTTCTTCGCTGAAAAACAGTTCGGTAACGATCCATCGTTTCCATCGATTACTTAACTCCAGCCAGTAATTATTATTTTCACGAACAAACAAATGAGACATTCCTGACTTCGTAGATTGTGCTGATTAACAAGAGCATTCATAAAATACACGAAAATGCGCTTTTCATGTTTGAACGCGTAACGTTAATTCTTGACAAAAAAAAATTGTTAGTCGAGTGCCAAAAAGTTGTTAATCAATTACATCATAATAAGTACCATAAACTGTTCTACTGATTCGCTAATTATTTCCTTTGAAAAGGAAACAAATTGTCGTCGAATAAAGAATGAAATGCAATTAATTTCATTTGTCAAGAATTGTTTGTTCTTATCAATATTGCGGAGAAACAAAAACACTGTATTGAAAACATGAAAATTGGTTTTGATTAAATCGCTGGCAACGTAACTGAGAAAAAGCAAGAATACAATGCAAGGGTTTTAGAAACCCAGTGAGTAAGCCATGAAGAAACGTCGAGGATCGTTGCTCGTTCAGACTTGAAATTCCTAGTTGGAGCGTGGTATTCCACGTAAATATTTGAGCAAGTCATTTGCATGCTCAGGCCAATCCCTGTTCTTTTGGTCCCACCGAACGGATGTTCCTCTATCCTTTTTCCACTGTTGTTCATCCTTACTCATCGTCAATACGTTTATCTCACTTCTTCGCCATTTTAAACTCACTTTTTTTTCAAATATGTGCGAGTACTTTGATTTGTACGTTCGATATATGACTTTCGATATAGTTTAACCCTCCGAACTAACACATTTTATCGACAATAAATAACCAATCACTTTTTGTCAACATACACTTTGAAATATATATACAGTGGTGCAAATTTTTGAGCCAAATAATTTTTAGACTTTTTGTAATGCTAATAAAATTTGTTTTCCTCTGTATTGTAGAAAAATTTTGTTATCTGTGATTATTTTAAATAATAAAACAACGAATAAAGTACTTTCTTTGTGATATCAACAAAAAATTCAATATCTATATATATTCTGCTCATTTACAAATTTTAGGGTTATTTTTAAGTATTGATAGTCATCTTATATTTGTTTACGTTTTACTATCACTTTTTAAGATCATTTAATGTTTCATTAATTCGTTATTCTAAGATTTCTCCTTAAGAAAAACAAATTAGAAACCACTGAAACAAATATATAATTTGTATGTAAACAAAATTTGATGCAAACATCTGCTTGATAAGCAAAGCAAAATGTAAACACGTTTATTTACGTCCTCCAATTTTCGCGTTTATTATTGTTTCTGTTTGTCCTTTTTTAACTCACAATGTTTTCTTTCATTCACAAAAACGTATCTATAAATTTCAATTCATTTGAATCTGTAAATAAAGGACCATTTTTGAGCGCCGCTTGAGGTTGATGAATTAAATAGAATTCATCTTGATAAACAAAACAAGCGTAACCACGAATAAACAGCATAACGTATTTTGCAAGTTTTACAAAACCACACTAAATATGATTCTGACTAATTGTGTTAGACGTACATTTGTGATTCAAAGAATCTGTAAATATGCAGCTTGAAAATTATCGTGCGCTGCCAAGTTTATAAGTTCGAGTAAGACATTTTCCGGAATCTGTGGAATTTCTAAACGTGCTGCGAATTCAAATGGTTAGTTGTAGTAAGTAGTGCATATATTTTCAAAAAATATTCTTATACATTTAATGTAAACATACATTATGTTTTAAATAAATTTTTTCTTAATTAATTTATTATTAAATGAATATTCAAGTTATAGAAACAGTAAAAATTCTTATTTCAAATCAAAAAAAGGTAATACCGTTAAATTAGAAAATATTAAATGTCCCCGAAAATAAATTGAAAATATATTTGATTTTATCTTTACATTGTCATTTTCTACTGAAACTAAGTAAGACTCATCCCGCATATATCATATTTTCATTTCCATTTTGTCCTTTATATTTCTTTTATACAATTCACAAAATACGTGCAGTTTCTAAAATCTATACGTTTTATAAAAATAAAAATAAATATAAATTTAAAAAGTTTGTTTCTTTTTAATATAATCTTTCTCTGTTGACTCGATTTAAGTCGTCGAAACTTCTGACACAAAACGGATGCTGAATTTAAAAACTTTTCATCCGTTATCGCAAATTAAGTTAAAAAAACAGTTCAAAACGCTGAATCGTCCAGAATTTTTGTATAAGAAAACCATCGTATCAGTTGCATTTCAATGTTTTCTATTAATAATTTTATAAATAATAAGTTCATTCTTTTTCTTATTCAATTATTTTGTTATAATACAATTTCTTCTACTTTCCAATTAAAATCATTTTCTTCTGTTCTCTCTTTATTAATTTTGACAACATATAAATGTTACAATTACTAAAGTACGATTTATTAGAATGCCAAATATGATTTAGAAAGTTGCGAACGATGAGTACGATATGTCGTAAGATAAATTGTCCGATAACTTTTGAAAATAATCAAACTTAAGTATAAAATGACTCGTTCAGCATTCAAAGTGCATTAGTCGGATTTAGACTGCAATTTAATAGAGCTTACAAGTAGCCGTCGGTGAGAAATGAGGCTGGGTCAGTCACACGAAATGGATATTTGTGTTTGTAACTTTGCGCAGCATCGATGCGCGCCAATGAACTAAAATTAATCGTAGTACATAATATTGCACGGACAAAGTTGCTTTCTCTAAACTTTGTTCGCTGGATTATAACTTTGACAACTAACCAATACACGACGAGTTGCTCACGAAAACCTCTTGTTGCCCTTTCGTAATAGCGAGCTTTAAGCTAAATTATTCGCGTTATCGAACATTATAAACCACTTGAGTTTATCTTTACTCCAGTTCGGTCATAACTTTTTTCATGTAACACAAACGTTGGAACCAAGTGTATACATGCAAAATAATTATTCAATCACCACAAATCAAACGTAAATAGCAAATTTATCTGATTTATGTATGCTTAAATACGTGAATTTGATATCAAAGTTTGTATCAGGAATCGTATTTAGTCAAAACTGTATTTTGAGTTAGATTTTCGTAATACACAGTCCTGAAGAATATCAATGAAATGTTTCAAGTTTGAAATTCCAGAGTATTGCTGATTAATATCTTGGAATGTAGACTATTTATCAACAAACTAACTAGAAACTGTTTTCGAGTAATGCAAAATACTGAACATTACAAAATTATCTGACGATAAATTAATTAAACAAAATTAACTTAAAACAATTTACTTGCATTACATTCAACGGTTCATCCTTCATCGTAAAGATGCAATTGAATTTTCAAATCATCACTTCATTGTATGATGTATTGAGCTGAAATCGTTTTCAATCATTTCAGTATGCGCAGTGTCAGAATCGTTGTGTGTGTGTATCTGTGTTAGTATTTACATTTGAAAAGCCCTGCTGAGCGAGTAGGATCAGTTGCTTATGTATATTGTTGAATCTTGAAGAGATATACAGAAAGCTCAACGTTTTCTATATTTTCATCGCGTTTCAATTTGTTAGAACAATGATTTGGAAGTTAAATGATAACCTTTATAGAAACAATCCATTGATGGTTGATTGTTTATACTTTTAAGTATTGTCGATGTAAATGAGTCTTTCAAGAAATTTGCACAATCGTAATTAGACATCTGCGACCCGCGAAAGTTACGTGCCAAGAATCGTTGCCAAGATAAACAGACATCTGTGGCGAAAGTATATATATATATTGGTATTCCACTGTGATTTTACGACTGGTGCCCATGACATTGAATAAAACTTGGTTTAATATCGTTTCTGCTATTTATTATGAGAACCTTTTATTATCTGTCAAAAAATGATTAATTCTTTATAACTAACTGAATCTTCCTTATTATTTGCAATTTATATATCAATTAATTCAATTGATTTATAATTTCATACTAAAGTTATGAAGTTATGACGTCCCTAAGACATTGTTAAGGTATCCTTATGACATCCTTGTAACATCCTTAAGACATCCTTAATACTTCATTATGACATCCCTACGCCTTCTTTCCAGAGAAAGATCTAACATCAAGAGACTCAGTAGTGTCTCTAGCCAAATAAAAAAAAACGAACGTTTTTGTTTTTTTTTTTTTTTTTTTTTCTAGAAACCATACAAAGAAAAAACCATGTTTTCAATTTTATATATTAGTAAGGATAAGGATTAGTATTAAAAAAACGAAAATAGATTGTCTTGTAACTGTCCGAAATGTTTTTAGGCTAACTTGTTTCATCTGTTTATCGACTAGTTTATTATCGTAACTTTGTACTCGTACTAGTTTACAATATGATTAATTTTTGATCAGAATTTACTACTTGGTCAAAGTTTCTCATTTGCCTATCCGTGTATACTTAATCTCTTGATCTGTAATTCACGAAAACGAGCAAACGTCGAATGCAATTCTTTCCATATTTCATTAGCTTAAAAGATTCCTTTGATGTTGTTGGAACATCGTTCGACCAAAGTCCCCCTAAAATAGTCCTTCGACCGCGCTTGAATGTCGAGGAGGTGGCATACATTTAACGGTTGCGTAGTTTCGGGCATCGATAGCAGGTGAGAGCACCCAACGTTAATGTATTATTAATCGGGGAGAACGTTGCAACAGAACCTGCCGATCGATCCAACCAAGATCGGCACGAAATGGAGACAGCCCAGTTACTCGTTGCATGCTAATGCATCCGTGCATGTTAAGTAATCACGTCCCAGGAGAATCGCACTTAAGGCCACTGGGACCATAAGAGTGTCGTCGTCGTTCGCTACATTTTCAAACCAATATTGCTTCCCTGTTTGTTGCTTCACTAAAGCTGTAAAGCCAATAAGTGGTCTTTCCCAAGTACGTTTGACCTTTGTGGTCACTCGTTCATTGGAATGTATCGTACATTCACTTAGAAATTGGCACTTTAATGCAAGTCAATCAAATATAGGGTACATAATGAAAACCGAATAATCGTTTATATGAGAAGATCATAAATTTAAAACCAACTAATGATTTGACCGAGTTTATGTCAGATGAAGTATTCATGGTATTTACACGGAGGCAAGTTCCATTAAAAATTTATGGCTTTTTAATGGAATTTTATTCATTTATTTGTGCAATTTTAATGATTAATCAATAATTTTTACTCGAAACTTTATTCATTTGTCTATAAACTTTACATTTGTGCGTACGTTATTGATCAGTTCAGTAAAATTGTATTTAAAAAAATTCGTAAATTTTTAATGTAACTTTACTCTACGTGTAATGAAAAATCGTATCTTCTTCTTGTGCTATATATTTTTGCCTGATAAGAATTTTTTCAAGTGGAACTAAATATCAAACTCAAGAATGCCTACTTTAAAGCGTTATTTCGATTTACATATGGAACGAAACTTAAATTGGATAATTTACATCAACTAATACAATGATATTATACGGAAAAGATTAAATTAGTTTTCCATCTTTGGGGAATACTAAGGTGCTGGTCAGCCACTAAGACCATATGAGCAACGAATGAATTTAATAACTGTCCAATTTCTGATTAGGTATTGATCGGCGTGTTTGCTTCTTCAAGTTAAATCAAGATTCCATTTTTCTTCGGTATCTGTTCAAGATAACATTTTCGCTGCGCAATATTATCATAAAGTTTGTACCACAAATTACATCCCTTTCTATTATGTTCATTCTAACTTTGAATATATACTTATATATATCAGACAAGATAAATGCAACTTTTTATACCCTTCGCAGTAATTAGTAGTACTGACATACTACTAATTCTTCGTCAGACTTGTACTTAATCTTCAACACGATAATGTCTGCTGGTTACTTATACTTTATAAACAAATTGATCCGATATATTCTCAAAGAGATAATTAAAACATTTATTAAAGGTCAAAATTATATCGTCAAAATCATACCAGTTTGTCTTTTAATCGTCGTTAGAGTATAATATGATACAGGTTACGCGTCATAAAGTTTGGAAAGAGATCTGTTGACGTGACGTACGTCAAAACAACTAGTCGACATTTAAATTTCGCCTAAACGCATTTACAAAAGTTTTAAGAGACATACGTCAACTGCACTGTCAAATAAGTATAAAAATGTTCTAAACTAGAACTTTTTAAATATTGCATCAGTATGTATTTGGAATGTTTTATTTGAATATCTCAAAGTGGATCATTTTGCAATTTTTCACAGTGAAAATTGCAAAATTGCTCAATTCAATTCGCATAAAATTTACATTTAACAATAAAAAATTTTTTGCATTTTTTTCATGGATATGATAGGGATTTCATAAGGATATTACACGGAAGTTACAGAGATGTCATAATGCGTGCACGTTTATTATTTCGAATAATTTTTCATAGACATATTATAATCTAAAAGCTTAGTATGAAAGATTAACCTACAATGCATTTGTTTTTATCGATATCGGCTAATAATTTGACTATTATCCGTTAAATGTGAGTGCAAAAATCTGGCAAACTTGAATTGTTTTATGAAAAAAGTGAAAAAAGTGTATATGATTATATAAGACTTGATTCTTCGGGTCGTTCGAGGGAGGCGTTATGATTCACAAAGCGTGAAATTACAGTCAAGTCAAAAGTGCCCACTTTACTGCGCTATTAAGTCTACATTTTGCGAGGAAGCTGCACTGAATGACAAATTGTGCGGACGATTGATCACACCCGTCATTGTGTTTGATCGCAATTATATGTGTCGATTTAAATAAGCTACTGGAAACAAATTTTTCATTATATACTTTTAACATGGCCGATTATTTGTATACGTTTAATGGAATGTTATTTTGTTCAATGGCTCAAAAGCAAAGTCACAAAAGAGTTATTCTACGAGATGATGACAGTTTCATGAAATTATATCAAAATGCAGAGTTGTCAGGCATAATTGAGCTAACATTGCTACCTATTTCATTTTGTTCGAAACGTTACGTTCATATTGTTATACTCATAGGTATATGTATGGGCAAATGAGTTATTTCAAAATTTAACAATAATAATGCAAATTGTGTAAATATGTAATTCTGAGATTTGAAATCACAGCAAATTAATTAGAGAAACTCAGCGTTGCCACTTTTTCTTAACTCTAAAGCATACCTCGAGGCGGTGTCGTATGTTAAGTAGAGAACCGTATGTTTGCCAGCCAACAGCGCAGTGGAAGCTTTAATGTTTAGTCAGCCGTATGCGAATGCAAACTTTAATGTAACTGTTTAGCCGTTGCCTTTTGTTATTCGCTATTCAAATATGATGCACTTTATTTGCGCCAAATTGAAGGTTATTTATTAGCAAATTGCCATCGTAAATAATACCTCATGCAAATGACTATGCTATTTTCTTATAATATTAAGAAAATAAGTGAAAAAGTTTTTCATTTAAATTCTTCTAAATATTTAAATTCATCCAAGCCTTAATTATCAATGATTTCTTTATTTTTGTTCCTGTTCTGTATTTTATGAAAGAATTAAGTAGTGCAACGTAATATGCGGCGTTTAAATCGTTCAAAAAGCGTAAGTTAAAACGTTTGGTAGGATTTTTTTTCAAGTCAACAAGATATTTTGTTCGAGAAATGTTAAAGAAATTCCGTTTTCCACCTGAGCGAATTATTTGAACGCAAACGCGGAACTTAAGTTTTATCACAGCAAACGAGACGCGTGAGCCGATTTGTTCGAAACATTATTCTCGCTTGATATTTTCGATTCGTTTCGGCGCCGACAAAGATTCTTCATAAGGTATCACAAGCGAACTGTTGACCAGCCACCATCCGATCCATATTATATTTTTCTTTTCAATAGTTTCTTTTTTTCTTCACCAAAATATATTTTCAGTTTCGGTATATTAAAATAACGAAATAACGTTCTCAGGTTTAATAACGCTCGAGGATTATTTGAAAACGAAACTAATATTATTTATATTATTTTTATATTGTATTATTTTGCATTCATGGAGGATTCGAGGCAGCATTTCTTTATAAGAAAATATTACAATGATGAAAAGAAGAGGTTATTTAAAGGAACTTAAAATTTGTATATTTTAAATATATTATAATGAAATATAAACTTCGATTTGATCAGAAAGAATTAAGTGTTAAGAAACTCTCGCATGATTTTGTTTATATATGCACAAAAAAAATTTAATATAGAATGTGTCATTATTTGGTATGTTTTAATATGTGGATGAGAAATATTTTGTGTAAAATAAGTGTATAATTATTTCGACTGTATGTGAGCCAGAGAAAAAGTAGTTCAGTTACTTCTTGATAATATCAATATTTTACAAAGTATATTTTTTGTAATATACATTTTTCAAACGAAAACTTATGGTTTGACATAGAAAATTAAATTACACACTTAAAAAATTCATTTTTATTGAATAAATATTTAATTCTAACTAACATACTTTTCTGTAATAGTAAATTCAAA
>JABFPJ010001946.1:0-22102 GCA_022817425.1 Gryon sp. ZL-2020 | reverse complement strand
CGTCAGAATGAGAAATATATACTGCTTTTACTTATATTTTCATCTGAAACTGCTCAAATAAGATGAAAACAGTACAGAAAGTTCAATTATTTAATAATTCCAGTAAAATTTAATTCACTTATTATGATCAATTTATGACTTATTTTAGTTAATTGTTTCATGAATTTTATCAATATTATATTATGTGATCATTATTTGACCAATGTGTGATCATTATATGATCATTATCTGCTAAAATAAAATCTCATTTTAAAAATTTTTTTTTTATCAAAATACGATCAAAATTTTTTTTACTCGGGATGTTAAAATATGTTAAAATATAACACTTTTTGCCGAAAATATTTAATGTTTAATTTAATAAATTAAAAAAAAATATGCCAAGAATATTATATATATTTTTGAATTCGAAATATATTTTCTTCCGCTAGGGTTATGTTTATATATAAAATAAATAATATAAAAAATTGGGTGGATTAATGTAGATTAATATAATCAGTAGTCTGATTATTTTAACTCACAAAATAAATTAACAATATAAATAGATGAAACAACTTTCCTTGAATTTTGCATAAAGAATTTATCAATTCATTTTCGATTTTGATCAATTTCTTTGTTATTTCAGACTTGCTTTCACAAGAACTGTCTATAATGGCAAAAAATCCTGAGTCAACAGAATGTCGCAATTTCGCCGTATTGAGTTTGAATTTATTATCGACTTGGAGTTTTGTCTTTGGCCAAGTGTTTGGTAAACATGAACATGATGCTGGACATGCTCTCAGTATCCGGAATCCTCATTTTAATTACATTGCCTGATGCTTTTCTTGAGTAAGTGTACACCCCATACGAACGAAAGCAAGAATAAATCTTTCAAACGATGTCAAGAAAGTTTCGAACGATGTTTGCTCTGATTAACGGCAATTCATGCGCCGAAGCTCATCAACGAAATTAAACTAAGATCGATCGAATGTATTTGGGTTATGAGAAGTATCATTGCGGTGCAATATGCAGTGGCGGCGGTGCTTCGTAAAGCTGTAAATATCGTAAGCTCATGCATTATTTAAGTGCGAACTTTCTTGTTTCGTACGTTATGGCATGCCCGCGAGCAACCGCCTCCGTCGCTGATTCTTTACGAGTGCATTTTCTTTTGTTTATGAAGCATGGTAGATGGTAACTAACGTGCTTTGAAATATGTTGCATAAACACCTGTAGAGTTAACTAATGTCGATTCAGTGGCTCGTGTTACCAGAAAGCTGTGCAGACACACGAGCAGTAACAAGAACTATGGCGTGAAATAAATATTACTACTATATCTCAGAATAATTTCATTATTCGTAACTTCGTCAAGATTTGTACCATACTTTTATGTTAATTTGAAAACATTTTTAATGCCATAACGATCTTTTTACATTATGTTTATTTAAAAAATAAACATATTTTTGTTTATTTACTGCGTTTACAATATTGCATTTACATGATATATCATTACATTCATCATAGTGATTGGAATAATAGTTGATGATACAATTTTTTTATTAGTAATTAAATATTAATTTATTTTATAAAAGATCACTAAATTATAAATGCGATCATTTTTATGATTCGTCTTCATGCTTTTATGTTCATTAAAAAAACCATTATTCTTATTTTCTTTGTTGGAGACACTAGTTGAAATTCATTTCCATAGGAAACATTTTCACTCCCTATTTTTGTCTGAGGTTCACCAAAACTTTTTATAACCCTACTACATTTTTCTCTTAACTTTGGGGAATTGTTTACCTTGATGAACTTCCATTAACCCGGGAAGCGGCACATGTCGGTCTTTTTGATCGACAGACAATGAAAGTCGAGTAGGGTTTTTGTTGAAGAACAAAGATGAAAAAAGAATGTCTGTTTACCACCGACTTAACAAACATTTTAGAAATTTTCACGAAAATCATTTAATATGATTTTTTTAAAGTAAAATACTTTATTTAACCCTATCTCTTAAATTTTACAATGAAAAAATATCATAAAGTCGTAAATATTATTTAAAATGACTGCAATTTTTAAGCACTGCATCTTTTTTCTATCATTTTTCTTTGTTTCGAAGAAAAATGTTCAATCTTACTGAATGTATGATGTAAATCAACGACAGTTGTTGCGGATTCTTTGCACGCAGTTTGTCAAAAGATAAGAACCCGAAATGACGTTCATCATCATTTATATTAGAATTTACTTACAAATGTCTGAATGTTTAAGATATGTAAACAAGGTATGGCAAAATATTTCTGTAATTATCTTTGAGTTAAGATTTATTGTATTATTTTTTATTTTATTTATATTACTACATGTTACTTTTTAAGTAATTAAGTATCAATGAAGAAAACAACAGGGGGAACTTATAAGCACTTTTAGGAATTCATAACATTCATTCATAATATTATGTTCATAAAAATACTCCGCACCTAATGATAAAAATTGAAAGGAAGCAACAGTATTCGAAATAAATAACAAAGTGGTTATTATCAAATGATTAAATATAATTTATAATGTAACATTATGGTCGGAGACACATTTATAAATTGAAAATATGGATACAAAAAAAAGTGACACATTCAAGTTTTATTGTTTGCACATTATTGTTATATACTGATTTATTCTTAATAATAATTTTGCTATATATAGTATACTTTTTTTACATATTTAATGATTAAAGATTATAAGAACATTTTAAATAGAATTACTAATTATAGTATATTAATTATTAACAAGATGTTACATACAAAAATGATTAATTCACATGAAATGTGGAAATAGTCATATTATTATGCTGCTTTGAAACATTAAAGACTATTATGGATGAGTTAAAATATAGGTAGAATATTAGAAATAAAGCTAAATAGCTTTTGAGGAAATTCTACTGAATTCATATATAAACATTTTAAATGAATTCTTTTTTTTCATCTATTGTATTATAACAATCTGCATTTTCTCAATAATTTTCGCCAAATTCTAGAATATTTATTTTTGATTACATTTTTTTATTATAAATTTTAAAATAAAGCAAATATAATTATTACTGAACAGAATATTAATTTAAAGAACAATTTTGTGTATAAATAGTTATCGTTCATTAGAAACTAGTTAACTATATTTGCTTTTGTATCTCTCTTAATGAGTAGTTCAGTAAAATTTACTGACTATTTAATAATTTGTGTTATAATTATGCGTGTATACTATTTTTAAACTACAACGGCGATGCAACTATGATTATTTTTACTTTTTAAATTTAGTTCTTAATTCGGATTTAACATTAACATTGACATATATTCAAATCATTTAGTAATTTTAACTTGCACCGAAACACTGAAAAATTAGTGACCTTTTTTTGGTGGTAAGAAGAAAAGTCGGTTGATCAATGCAACGACAAAACTTCTACGAAAAACGAGAAATTGAGAAAGTCTCTTTGAAAGCCGGTGTTCCGGGCGCAAGTTTAGCACTTGATATTTGAATTCGAACGATTTGTCGAGATTTCTTGCACGTTCTTACATATTCTATGTATATATGTATATGCTCTGATATGTATTTCATCGATATTCCGAAGATCGCTTTTGAAATTCCTCGCTTTTGATGCAAAACGGGCAGCGTCGAATTTTTCAGAAGTTGGGTAAAGCTAAGTCCAGCCACGTAGATACGACATTACGTTATGTTAACAGAAAATTCGGCAACACCATCCACACAATCAGTTGGTAAGAATGATCGTAAATTTGACCACAATTGTAAATGCAAAAACGTATACTTTTACGTTTTTATTCGATCTAGTAGTTACAGTTTACACGTAGATTTGACAAGAAAATACTATTAATTACTTCTACGTATGAAAAGTGACGGCAATGTTAGGAATATTTTGTACGTGCGCTGTTTTAAATCACGCGAACGAAAACTTAAACTGGACTTGCCCAATTAAACTTGTAAAATACTCATGAAATTTTGCAGTAGAGATTTCAAGATAGGTTATAATATTTTAAGCTTATTATGTATTAATGGTGCGAACATTTGAATAATATTTCAAAGTGACACGGCGTGTTTTCAAGAGTTAAGTAGTGTTGCACGCGTTTTCTTGACAGATGGGTGAACAGTTTAATTCAGTAGGAAAGTCTCAGCGGTTTTCATAGAGAAAGTGTTACTTAATTCTTAAAACCTACTCTTGCTTAATGAAAAACAGAATGCATTACTGCATTATATCCCAAAGCTGTACAATGTAATGGTCGCATTTTTGCATTTATTATTATTTAATTAAGGAATTACACTGAGGCAAATATAATAACAAAAATTACTATGATTCATTGAGAAAGTGTTGTATACCGGTATTTTTGAAAAAATTACTATAAAATGTAATAAAAAATATTATATTGTGTTATATATTTTGTTTTACACATAATAGTAAATTTTGTAATAATTTGTTATCATTTTATTATATTTTATAGCATTCTTTTAAATATGGTCCACACATAAATAAAAATTCTATTTTTCTTGACTTAAATAATGTTTGCGATTGTCGAGAGAATTGAACCCGAGACTCAAAGTTGGTAGTCCACTACCTTGTCCACCGAACTATTTTCGAGTTTGAATTCACAACTCGTATTGAGAAATACAGTTATACATTTTAGTTGTAGTGATGAGTGTATTTTCCAATACGAGTTGTACATCAAACCTGGAAATTTAGATAAAATACATTTATTAACAAATAATCTTTAATAATATTTATGTTAAGAAATAAAATAAAAAAATAAATTTTATTAATATATAGAACATATGTAAAAAATTGCTGTGAAATATAATAAAAATTGTAACAAATTATTACACAATTTACTATTCTATATAAAACAAAATATATAACACAATATAATAATTTTTGTTATATTTTATAGTAATTTGTTCAAAAATACTGGTATACAACACTTTCTCAATGAATAATAGTAATTTTTATTATAATATTTGCCTCAGTGTACTTTTTTTATTCCAAAATTGTTTTTGGTATTATTTCGTAATCTTTTTGAATTATTGAATTTGTATGGAGTACATTTTTACAAATATAAAAAATACAATGTATATTTATTATATACAATGTATATATACAGGAAAGCAACGACATCTTGTTGAGATTTCTGATGCTATAAATTCTATAATCAAAGTCTAATACACAAATATACAATCATATATAATTATCATCGAAGGTTCCAGAAATTTCCAATATTTACAATCATTTTCATATAATATATAACTTTTTCATAATAATTCATTTCAATATCATATTCACAAATATATCAAAAATCCAATCATATAATATCAATAATCCACATATAACAAATAACAACTTCATATATATATTCATACATATATAAAATGTCTATACATTTTTTATAATTCACAGATAAAATATTTTCTGTATTTTTTATACAGAATGTTAATATTTAATTCAGTATCTAAAAAACTGTTTTTGTTACTTCCTTTTCAAATTTTATTATAGAAATAATATGAAAATATAGTTATTTGATGAATTGTATTACCCTGAAAAAAATGTCATGGAAACGTCACAAATAACTGAATTCTATCTAATGAGAGTAGAATTATTATTTAGGTTTAAAATTCATTTGTTTAATTTAAATAAACATTTAGCTGAATCAAGTAAAATATAATAGATGGAACAAGTAAATTCACAATTTAGTTAATTCAAACATAAAATTAAATTTTAATCACACAGATAGTTAGGAATATTTTTTCCGTGTACATATAAAAGCCCCATAACTTCATATTTTGTCTATTTGTGAACACAATGAATAAAAAAAAAACAAATTACAATACACTCACAGAAATATTATGTTAAAATTTAGTTTAGCATAGTTATTATTTTTCATTATTTAGCCTTAGTTATTTTTTATAGTTAATATATTTTATATAATTTAATTGTATATGTTACAATTGGGCTTACTTTCATTGAAAAAATTGAGAAACAAATACATATAAAATTTTGATTAAGTAAACCATTTTTATTTTCAATTTCTAATATTACTATCTTTTTTGATTAAAATAAAAATAAATTCTCATTTGTTTGATTATAAAATATGATTAGCTCCTGATGGTAATATTTTATTTTTCTCTGTGTATATTTGAAAACGAGGACAACTTGTAATAATTGCTTACATAGATGAAGAGAGTTGTCCTTAGATTCGTAAAATAATATAATATTTTGTATTAGAAGTTACAATAACTTGTTACTAATTTGTATTTAGAGCGAGCACAAAACAAATATTTGACATTAATTAACTTGATAAATATAATTTCAAGTTTGCTAATTGTATGATTTTTATAAGATTTTTTTATTGTCTCATTGTATATGATTCTATGTATCTAAATATATCTCGTAGATATTTCGTTTTAATTTGGATATATTTTCTTTGGAAAACTGATTATGTGCGTAATATAATATGCTACCACTAACAGAAATTATTACTCAAAGGTGCGTGTAACATTTTTATTATATATTCCGAATATACTTCTTGCTTTAATTAATTACATATTGAATTACGACAATTAAATTATTCTTTTTGGGTAACAAAGAATAATAATGTTATATAAATTTGCATATAAAATATTTGTATAATGTAACAAGATGTTTTAAAAAGCAAATTTTTTTTTTAGTTTTAATACATTTTATACGTCGGACAGAATCCGTAATCAGAATAATGAGAGTTTTGTGCACTCAGAATTATAATATGAAAGATCTTGACGAGGTTAACATTTTTACACGTTCTGAATTGAATTAATACATCAGTCACAGACACAGACATCACATACATTAACAAAATTTTTAATTTTAGTCTAAAAAGTGTCAGTAATATATTTGTCTTAAAAAATGCAAATCTTTAAATTATTATACCACGATGAAGAAACTGCTTAGCTGAAATAATTAATTAAATGAAACCGTGGTGTATTTAACGTACATAATAGTAAATTTTTACAAGATTCACGCTTTAATATTTGATACCCACTTAAGCAACAAAAAGTCAAATATACATTTCTTATATATTTTAATCTAATTGACAAAACACTTTATTTGTGTTCATTTTGATTATTTGAATACTATTTGCAAAAATGAAATATTCATAAATGGTAATTATAAGTGAACGACCTTAAATTATACTTTTGTAAAATGTGAAAACGTTAGCACGGATATTGAATAATTAATTAAATCAAATGAGTTGATTATTCTTGATCAATTTTATTCACATTACTAATCAATTAATTACTACTTTTAAACAGACTACACTTTGATTTATATAATTACATTGTCATCACGTATGGTATCTAATGTAGTTCAGAAATCAATAATAATTCTTCTTTTTTCGCTCATTATGAGGAATAAAGTAATGAGCAACTCCATCGAATTAGAGCAATAAACAATTATCGCTTTCGTCGTGGAATGAGTTAGACGACACAAGAAGCAAATAAATAAAAAAATTCAATTAAATAAACAGCATCATTATTCGAATTTAAAAGTTTTACAAAATAATCAAAATAGAGATATTTATATACTAGGATATTTACTTCTCGAAAAAGGTATCTTCTTTCGAATACCCTATTTAAACCCGTACGGAAAAAATATAAGTCAAAATATATACCAAAATTTATAAATTTTTGCCGCTAAAATATATTTGAAAATATATTTCAAATATATTTTTTATATGTAAATATATTTTTGTATATATTTCGAAATATATTTGAACTCATGATTACTCACAAAGTAATGTTTATTGATATATTCTTATAAATACATATTCATTATAAAATAATAATCTGATTTCATTAAAATTGCAGAAAAGCATTCATCGCTCAGACAATGCTGTTTTTTCCTGAAACTTAAATACATTGTAGTTGTCTAACAATATCACAAAGCATCTGTACATAGTCACAAGATAAAATCGTACTATCCTGTGGAGTTGCAATTTCTAATACTTCATGGCGGCTTATCTGTTCTCTTGATAATTATCATTAAACAGAACAATTTATTGTCCGCATATATTTGTAGTTGATACACATGTGCCGTTAATTTCCATAAAAGGCTAGTTTCTAATTTTATTACGAATAACTCGAGAATATAATTTGAATATAAATTGAATTGCTGGAGTTTTTAATTATTAATACACCTCAAGCCAAGTAAGTAACCAAATACCATTGCTTTAACTTGGAAAAATTGGTCTATAAAATGCACGAAATAAAAAGAGAAATGGTTATTTTTATAATCATAAATGATTGAGTTGTTATGCGATGAAAAGACGGAAGAAAAATTACTTCGTTTACACTTTCTGAAGTAGCAGAAAAAGTTTATGAAACAACCTGTTTGATTAAGACTGTGAAATTTACTGATTTAACGGTAAAATATATTTCTTTGATTCAACTGAATGAATAATTGAGATTTTATAAAAAATTAGCTAACATTTTCGTAGTTTCAATAATACGTGAAGTTTATTTTTAGTAAACTTATAATTTTTTCTCACACGTGCATCGAAGACACATGTTTTCTTCCCTCAACCCTAACGGAACAAAATATATGCAAAAATATATGTGAATATGTGCACATATATTTTTGGCAAAAAGTTGTATATTTAATATATATTTCAAATATATTTCTGAAATATATTTGTAAAAATATAAATAAAAATATATTTGTAGAATATATGCAAAAATATATTTACATATAAAAAAATATATTTGAAATATATTTTCAAATATATTTTAGCGGCAAAAAGTTATATATTTTGACATATATTTTGACTTATATTTTTTTCCGTTCGGGAAAAGTGGGATGAAAGTGACACTTTCTCATCCTGAAGAAGGAAAGTATTCTTTTAACTTAATTAAGTAATAGACAGATTTTTGAACTCTAGTTAAGTTCCATTGCTAGGCAGGGAAAGTGCCTCTTTTATCTCATTTAAAAAAAAAAGACCTTTTCGATACACTTGTAAGAAAAAAAATCGATCTCAAATTAGAAAGAAATTATCGATTCCACTTGTGTGAGATTTCTGCACTCGCCATCGTCTCGTGCATCAAACCTCACACTCTTCTAGAATCGTCAACTTTTCTCCCTAGTTGCAGAATATACTATTGTTCAGACAATATATTTTATTTCACTTTTTATATCTCTGATATAATTTCATCCCTAACAAAGAAAACAATCAAATTAATATTGAATCAACGTTGTAAATATATTAATAACGTTGAATGAGTGTTGATTCGATGCAGGTGTTCTCTTAGGGATATTTCATTTCAAATTTTCGAAAATATTATTATTGTTAAATAGGTATCAATAATCTAAGTATATGCTCGTATATTCTAAATAAAAGATTATGTTTATTATAGACAGCGAAAAAATTGCAAACATAAAACGAACAATTCAAATTTAAAGGTTGAAATATTTAGCAATGAAACTCCGGTAATATTTTATCAAGTTCAAGTTAAGTAGAAAAATTTTCATACACTGAGGCTAATATTATAATAAAAATTACTATTATTCATTGAGAAAGTGTTGTATACCAGTATTTTTGAACAAATTACTATAAAATATAACAAAAATTATTATATTGTGTTATATATTTTGTTTTATATATAATAGTAAATTGTGTAATAATTTGTTACAATTTTTATTATATTTTACAGCAATTTTTTACATATGTTCTATATATTAATAAAATTATTTTTTTTAATTTTATTTCTTAACATAAATATTGTTAAAGAATATTTGTTAATAAATTTATTTTATCTAAATTCTATTTTTCTTGAACTAAAAAAAGTTGCTAGGTCCAGAGAATTGAACCCGAGCCTTCTAAGTACTAGCCCACCATTTCGTCTACTCGGCTATTTCCAGGTTTGATGTACAACTCGTATTGGAAAATACACTCATCACTACAACTAAAATGTATAAGTGTATTTCTGAATACGCGTTGTGAATTCAAACTCGAAAATAGTCGAGTGGACAAGGTAATGGACTACCAACTTTGAGTCTCGGGTTCAATTCTCTCGACAATCGCAAACATTATTTAAGTCAAGAAAAATACAATTTTTATTTATGTGTGGACCATATTTAAAAAATTGCTATAAAATATAATAAAATGATAACAAGTTATTACAAAATTTACTATTATGTGTAAAACAAAATATATAACACAATATAATATTTTTTATTACATTTTATAGTAATTTTTTCAAAAATACCGGTGTACAATACTTTTTCAATGAATAATAGTAATTTTTATTATAATATTTGCCTCAGTGTATTATTTAACAACTATATATTAATAACCATTTTATTTTTATGAATTCCTATAGTGATATTGATGTTTTCTAGAAAACCAGTTACATGAAAAATGCTGAAGTAATGATATTGAAATATCGATTTTTAACTAATTTTACACTCACGTTGAGTATTTGTAAGTAATATTGAAACTATAATTTGCACTCATTTATTAAATTATTTTTTTATTATAAAGTAAAAGTAAAAACTATAGTTGAACTATATTGTTTATGAAGTAATGTATATTGAATGTTACACCATAGTTCTGGCATTCAACAAATACTGAATTAAATATAAGGCAATTTAGTGTGTGAAATGATTTTACAACAAGTTAAATGTTTAAACGGTCTTTCGGCGGTCGCATGATGTTACGGTCAACGAGAGGTTTCTTAATCCCATATTATCCACAAGTACCGATTAGTGCATAATGTATTCAATGGGTCGCTTTGCTTTCACAACGTAACAGTCGGTAATGAAACTCGAAGCCATTTCCTGATAGTTCATTATGCAAATTACAGCATCGACTTAGCATTGAATGTTGAGCATCGTTGATCGTAATTCAAACTATGCTAGTGCGTGTACGAAATCGATCTGTTTATGTATAACAAAAATAATTATACATAGTGAAGGCCAAAATGGAAAGAAAAGATGGAACGTCAGAAAAGGTGTCAGTAGACTAGAGAAAGAATAGTCGGAAGGAAATACAGGTGGAGAACGGGGAAAGTTAAGTATGCCGCGGAAAAGTAGCGATGAAAAATAGAGGAATGAAAATAAGAAAAGAATTGCAAAGAGTCCTTTGAAGCAGATCTATAACATTATCCATGTACCCGGAGCCATAAAATTTTGCATCCCCTAATAATCTGCTCTGATAATGTTCACTTTCTTCAATCTCTCTTGCCTAATGGATCAAAGGATTCTTGGTAAAGAACGCGGAAAAGCATAAAGTAGTCAACTCTTGAATCCACTGCCTGAAAATTGAGGCTAGCTCGTAATCCTAAGTCCCCGAGTTGTAGTAGAAAAGTCAAAGTCCTTTGAAAGGAGCGTCTAAAACCCGGCCACTTTATCCGTCCGACGCTTTGGTCCCTGATGCGCGACGCGCAACCTTGAGTAAGTGAGAACGCCAAATATCCGTTCAAATACTCGTCCATAACTGCTACAAAGATACGACTTCAGCAAATCATAGATGCTATTGCCTTATGTTTCAGGAAATCATTTTCAATCGGTAGAAAATAGATTTTACGTTATGCCTTCGAAGAAAAAACATCATAAGAAATTTTTTATAAAGCGTTTACATTTTCCTTTTGAAGTAATAACAATAAAATTACTTACACTACTGTTTTTCGGATAATAAAAGTGTTGATGTTAAAATAGATATTTGTTATCTTTCGATGAGAAATGCAATAACTTCCCGCGTGGAAAAATTAGTCTGGATATAGTCTGGCAAAGTGTATCCAGACTACATCCATACTACATCCAGACTGCTTTTTCCACTAGGGTTAGGAGAGTAAAAAATTTTAGGTTGAAGTTTATTTTTACTTGACCATTTTATATTAAGTCATTAGACTAATTTCATGTAAATCAAGTATCAAGACACAGTACTCAGTCTATTTTTACTTATTTATTGACTAATATTTTTTTTCTTGTAAAATTCTTTATAAGATTATAAAATAAAAAAAATTGTTTCTATTATTAGTTTTATATTGATAAATGCTGTTTTCATATTTTCATAGAAAATACAAGTTTTAATTTATAGAATTTGTGTATTTATATTTTCAGTGAATAATATTAAAAGTTATCGTTTTTAAAATCATAATGAATTACTTAATGAACACAAGCATCTCACATTTTAAGCAAATGTATAATTCAGTATTTAAGATATATTTTTTACTTATGAGTGATAAGGTTGAAGGATTGTTGTTCAATTGATTTTTTAATAGCAAGAACTAATTTAATCATCAAATGATAAGAAGTAAGTTCTAATTGTGAAACTTTGTATTTAAATTTCAATGTACGTAAATTATCATATTAAGTTATCGCTTATTAAGTTATTTCACTCATTACTTATTATAATAACATAAAAGTACAAATTCGGTGATCTAAATGAATTAATCTAAACAATATAGTGACACTAAAAATCTGTATATATTTCAAACACATTTTGATATTGCCTAAAAAATATAACATGTTATTGTTTTTAAATATATCGTATGATTATATAACGATATATTGTATTTAAATATATACATTATATATTTTATACAACAAAAATAACTTTTCTAAAGAATGTAATAATCATTTTTTTCTTTTTTTCGTATACTATTATTTTAAATTACAGATTTGAGTTGAATGGATCAATTGGTTATATAAAAAATAGATGAATCTAACTATATCAGCAATTCTTTTTTTATATAATCAATGTTTTCTTACAATGATTGATAATTTCTTACATTTATATGAAAAATAACTTTAATAATTTAGAATTATATATTGAATAATGTACATAATTTTATTTTATTCATATAATATCCATGTCTTAACGCAATGTGCGGACTGAGCATGAACTATTTCATATTTAATGTGCTTCGATAAGCAAGTTTGATATATATATATATATATATAATATAAATTATACGACCTCGCAATTTCCCGATAATACTAAATATTACCCACATTTTTTTATCTTCTTATTCTTATTTCAGTTGTTACAAGCATAATTAAAGATCAAAAACTCACCTTTAAACATCTACACATTCAATATTATATCTTGAAATCGAAAATACAACGTGAAACTATCAGTGATACATAAATAATTAGTATAAGCAATAACTGTGACTGAAATTGTGCATATAATTCAAGATTGGAAAGAAAAGAACATAAAAAATAACTTGGCATAAAAAGTAAATACTCAAACACATGCGGCAATAATAATTTGCTAGCTAAATTATAAAATACTCGAAGTTTGCTCGACACCGGCAGCCAGCTATTATTCTTTAGATTTGCTCTTCTTCGTGAATTGCGTTGCAAAAAAAGCTGATAAAAAATGACGGCAAAAGAAAACACAAAAACAGAAAAAGAATAAAATAAAAAAAGTCACGCGGCAAAAACTCGGACGCGAGAAAAAGAGAACGAGGAAGAAAAACGAATTTATCCAGGGAGCACGGCGAAAGCGCGGCTGCTGAAGTTCGGCCTTCGTAGCTAGGTATATCATTTTAAAGACGTGCTGCGAAATAAGTTTATAAGTAGTCTGGCAAGAGTTTTGTCAGGCTCGCGTTTCCCTGTCTAAGTAGTTACCAAGTAGTTTGCGCAACTGAAGTCAAGCTCTTGTGCCCTGCTCGTCCCTGCCTTCAATATATTATGCAGCGGTAGCAGCAGCATTATACTTTTTTACCAGAGTACATTCAATGTTCTCAACATGATAGTAGCCGTCAGACCTCGCGTTTGATCCAACTAGATTCCAGTCATCGATTAAGCGAACCTGTTTTTATGCTACAAACGTTCTTACATGGAAACATATATATACATATATAATTACCACAGGATCTCTGCTGTACATGTATACAATATATATATTAATATATAAGCATTAAGGAATCAACATAAATCATGGCACATTGAAATTGAGAGTTATGGCAGATTCTTATTACGATCTGGCAATCGAAACTTTCATGAATGATGTCAGCCAAACGTGACTCGGTACTTACGATGCTACCATGTTATTTGAATTTAAATATATCAACCTGATGTTTGGATCAATATAAAACGAGTTTACTTGTTTTAGGTTCAGGGAAAGACATTTCAAAGTTAAACTATAAAAAACTAATTTAGAGTTCTTGGGTGCATGGCAATATGATTAGAGTTAAGTACAATTAATAGTATCCCTAATAGAATGTTCAATTGGCCCTAATCAGGTAAACATTAATCTGGTTTCAATCAGACAAACCACATTAGGGCCACATCTGAAACATGGCATACCCGATTGCAATTGTACTATCCCAACTAAAAATTCCAACTAGTTATTCATAAGGCACTTGTGAGTTATGCTATATAAATTGTAAGGGCCTCACAAGTGAAACATACAAGGCACTCGTAGGAAATGTAACAAATGTAAAGTATATTGTGAGGCACTTGTAAGGCGGAACTAGAGTAAATAATTTTTTATTAAAAAAACGTTATTTTAATTCATTTTACAAGTATCTTAATTTCATTAATTATTTTATCAATTTGGAAGTATTATTGGAAGAATTTTAATTTTTATGCCTGAAAAAGTTGTCTTTGATGTTATGGAGATTTGAACCTTAGTCTTCACATTGTCCGCAAGTTCGCCATATAGTCCTACCACCTGAGCTACGATGTCACATGGAAATTAATGCTATTTTTAGTGCTTCCACTCTGCATTATACAAGTTCTAACTATTCTAGATTTACTCGTGAGTCCCTTACAAGTCCCTTTTTGCAAATTTCGCCTTGACAAGTATTTGCGTAGTGCAACTTATGAATTTTGGGTAGGGATTTTTAATAACATAACGGCAACCTTCGTTTAAACTGCATGGAAAAATATAGAGTCCAATTTATTTATAAATTTGTTTAAATCCTTATAAGCCTTAACTGATTAAATACAAAATTGTATTAAATATTTTTCATGCAAATAGAATTTGTTAATTTAGTATGTATATCAATAAAAATTGTTGGCTTGTGTAAAGCATATAAGATATGCTTTTATATACAAATTATCAAATAAATTAAATTATATTATATGTTTAATAAAATATTTTAATTTGTTATATTGAATGTGCTTTTAAAAAATTCTTAATTAAAAGGAATTTTTAATTAAGATTTTTCAGAAATAAAATGTCACTATCCTTTCTTCTCATTTTTTCTACAAAAATCAATATGACAATTTTT
Source organism: Gryon sp. ZL-2020 (assembly GCA_022817425.1). Lineage (NCBI taxonomy): Eukaryota > Metazoa > Arthropoda > Insecta > Hymenoptera > Scelionidae > Gryon > Gryon sp. ZL-2020. The sequence goes on along the minus strand of JABFPJ010001946.1, from coordinate 6,871 downwards.
CACATACATGATTAATGTTTGTTTGATGGCATTTTTTGAGCGAATGTTTTAATTTTTATTTATTTAATTAGTTTTACTCTGCACATATTTTTCAAAGAAGCGCAAAATTGAATTAGAATAAATTTTAAAGTATTTCCATATTTCCAAAACTGTCTTTGTGCTTTGTTAATTACGATATAATTTGAGAAATATGTACCAACAAAAAAAAAAAAGAAATCCAACACGTTTCTCCTGAAAACTTCAATCGGCGCAAAGTAACACAATCCTAACGATTCAAATAACAAAATAACGAGTCCGATTTGTAATTTGATGATCGATTTTTCTTAATAGCAAAATGTATCCAATTTCCATCGCAGTATATTTATTTTCGTTCAATATATTAATTGATGTAAAGATGTCTCTATCATGCTACTATACTGCATGAAAGTTACACATTGAAAACAAATTTTGTGACCTACATGCACGCAAACCATTTATCGAGAAACTGTGTAGTTAGTACACCCAATTATTGTTTTATTCCCTTATAATTGCGCCTCGCCATAGTCACTGTATTCTGGTATATAATAGCAGTTTATCCTATTATTGGTGTCGCGAAATGCAATAAGCTATTGAACAAAGTTGTGAGCACGAAATGGAGACTTATTTCCAACGGAAAATTTTTTATTGACCGCAAGAGAATGTTTCTAATGTAATATTACTTAGTTGGTGTAAATAATAAAGTCTTGTTTCAAATAAATAAAATGGATAAATTGCAAAAGATTATATTCACAATTTACTATCATAACACAAATAACGCAAAATAAAGACAAAAGAATTACATGATTTACTTAAATTTGAAATTTTAAAATACAATTCAATTCTCTTATATAAAATCGTTATATATTTTAGTCACAGTAAATCGAAAAAAAAATTGTATGTAAAATCCTTTATAATCTTTTTTACTGATCAAATGTTATGATATTTTTCCATCTAGAGAGTCACGGTGCCATCATAAGGGAATCGAAAAAAAGAGAGAATAAATCATATGCATAAAAGAAGGGCGGGAAAATGGACGATATAAAGATGAACAAATGAGGTATGGACTTGCGGAAGTTATGAAGAATGAAAGGAAGGAAAACAGACTAAGTGGAGAGAAAATGAAAAATGTGAAGTGGCTCGAGAGATGAAAAAATAACGAAATGTGACGACGTTGGACAAAAATTTGAAATTCAGAAATAACTGTTGACAGATTCAAGTACATCAATTTCAACAATAATATTGATTATTTTATTCATTGTTTAACATATTTGTAAAAACAAATTTTAATTCCTTTAAAATATGCATTCTTTCGTTATAGAAATTTTTCTGTAATTAGATTTACCTGAATTCATTACTGAAACCTTGTGAAATCACATATATTCTTTAACATTTCTAGTTTCGTATTTTTTCTGTCAATATTCGCCGCAATTAGTCATATGTGACAATTTGCGGTATTTGGTCATTTTGCGGTTAACCAGAGGTTTCGTCACATGTATTACCATATATCTAACCACAAAAGATTCCATTAAGTACGTTTTTGAAATCCTTTTACATTCAAATCAAATACTTAATTTAAAATACATTTTCTCAATAAACGATTTCCTATATTTGTACAGCATAAAAATAGCTTAATTAGTTTAAGCTATAATTATATAACTTTTCCATTTATAATTTTTCAAGACATTAATAAAAAATTATGAATAAAAGATAGAATTAAAAGTTATCATAAACAGCAATGTGATTAAAAATAGAACTGAACACAGAACTAACTTTACCTTAGTAAAGTTGGTTCTGTGTCCATGCTGTCATTGCGAATTCTAATCAGGTTTTTAGATCAGACATTGTATATTATTGTGACGCTGAGTAAGCAGCTAGCTCAGATTAAGCAGTTTGTCTTGGCTCAAGGTGATTAACACTGGCATGATCATGACAGCTCATGAATTTGTCTAGTTCGAAATACGGTTACTGAAAATAATGAAAGAAAAGCATTTGAAATAAAAAAAGTAAAATTCAAAATTTGCATTAATCATTATATTGTATTAACATAATAAATTAAACATCAATTAGTAAACGGAAAATTAAATTTATTAACTAATTTTGAATTATAATAACAAAAATATGATAATTACTGCAAAACATTGTTCCGACAAAAGTATTAAATTACCTTGACCCATTTAAATCATAGAAACACGATGCTGGTAATTAATAACCTGGGTGCAGAAACACTTCGTTCAAACATTTTGTTGATTAACGAATATGTAGCGTATGGTGAGGATTTTTGTGCTCAACGAACTGTAAAATGCGCTCGTTTCTTTGTTATGAGATCAGGAAGATGTTATTACTTTATGTGTCGTAAGTTGGACGGTCGCCCAGAAATCCCAGAAATCACGAAAGAACTTTTATTTTGGTGGAAAAATATCTAGAAAATTCAAAAATTGCTTTCTCACAAATGGAACCAGCTTTCGTCCTTTTGGTTTTTGATTCTTTCACTAAAACGAAACAACTGCCACCACCTTACGTTTTCAACGTTTTTTTTGCACTAGTTCCGGAGCTGGCTCCGTCTTAATTTACGAAATCTCCGCCCGCTCATTTCGCGACGTCTCCAAATTTACGGTTTCATGCGAAAATACACGTAATCGTACGCGCGCACATTATAGTAACGATTATCTATCTGGGCGATAGCGCACTGTGTATTTAATGTCGCACAACAATTACATAGAATTATGCTTAGACTCAATTATAAGCTTCATTTTACATTTCTTACACGTGATAGCAGTTTGTCAGTGCTAAACTGATACTGTACTGCAACTGTTATTTTGTACGGTCAAATTTTATTTTCAATTTATATCTAATATATATGTGATTGAATAGTGAAACTTTAAAGATATTATTACTGAATACCAAAAAATTACTGTTTTATATTACGAAATTTATTCAATACATCTGTGATTTTTTCTCAATGCAGTTATCAGAAATTCGTTGTAATAACGATAATTATCACTATATATAATTTCTCGTTACTATAGTAAAACATTCTTCCTCTCTATAGTACTAATTTTATACAATTTGTAACAATTCAAATTTTAATTCTTCAATCTTCACTAGACGTCAAATTTTAGTTACAGTTAAAAACATGATTAACGGCTTATGCGCCAATTTCTGTTATCGCGTTTCATTAATTTTCAATCAGTTCTTGATCAATTTTACATTCAACGCTGAGTTACAAACTTCTTATTAGAATTTGTTCAATTTGAAGATGACTTAATTTCCGACGAGTCTTTAATTGGCTTTGCTAAAGATTCGCTAATGTATAAGACCAATGTTGTCGTCATGTATAAAATATTTACACAATTAATTTTTTAAATAACTTCAGTACTCACTTTTAATGCTTGTTAGACATTTAACAAAATCATTAGTGTGAACGTTTATATTAAATATTATCAAGTATTAAGGGTCGCGCTAGCGACCTGACGAGCCAAGGTTTTAAATTAATTTAAATAAATGAGATGAGAAATAAATTAAAATGACAGCGCGACCATACCCTAACGGAACAAAATATATTTTGAAATATATGCAAAAATATATGTGAATATGTGCACATGTATTTTCGGCAAAAAGTTATATATTTAATATATATTTCAAATATATTTCTGAGATATATTTGTACAAATATAAGTAATAATATATTTGTCAAATATATGCAAAAATATATTTACATATAAAAAATATATTTGAAATATATTTTCAAATATATTTTAGCGGCAAAAAGTTATATATTTTGACATATATTTTGACTTATATTTTTTTCCGTACGGGATATATTTGCTGGAATATGGAAAACGAATTTAATGCGGTCTCTGTTCGACTTATTGAACGTCAACGCAAATGTTGCGACAGAAACAGATGATTCCGGGCCTGTGGACTGCCCGAAGTTCGTCGATTTATTACTATACATGTGAATACGAAATCGCACAAAATTTGAATTTTGCTTTTAATAAAACCATATAATATAATGAATTACATGGAAAACATTAATTCTGTAAGGTAAAAAATAATTATATAATGCAAAATGACCTTGAAAAGGTAAAAATATACGAGCCAAGGTATTTATGCCTAATATTTTGTATCTTTAATCGGTTTAGTCAAAATTATAACTAAACAAAAGTTGTGATATCAATAAATTTGAGCCACTTAATTAATTAAATTCTGTTTAAATAATAATTTTAAATGAAATAAAATTCAAATAACTGAAACAAAAAATCGAAATTGCTTGGCGAGCCGCTTTTACAAAAATACCGAAATTACAAAAATTGAACGTTAAAATTATTTTTTAAACAAAATTTAATTAATTATTTTATATTCTATTCTATTATAATTTTATTATGTTCATTTAATTGAATTAAAAAGTAAGCTACGCTTTGTATTTATAATTTTTAAAATTATAAATAATAATAAATAATTTAGTTAGTCATTAATTAATACATAAATTTAGACGTAAAAAGACTCAATTATGTATGAGAATTAATTTCTGTTAATGGCGAAATTACATTCAAATCCTTGAGTGAGAATTAAGAGTCTTTTTAAATGAAATACAATCAAAAACACTCAGCGGTTATTAATTTGTATTACATTTATTATACATTCATTATTTTCCATTGAACATTTAAAACAAAAAAAAGAAGTTATATGAAATAAAAACTGTGCCTTTTAAATCGAACGAGTTTTACTTCATCAACTAAATTTTATATTCACAAAATGTGAACTTGAGTCTGTCTCAGTGGTAAGGCAACGCGATGACGAGTAGTAATATTATGAACGTAATTAGCACAGCTCTACCAGCTAGCAGCTACCAGCGTCTCTGTGTCAGTTTGGTGCTCGAGTTTCATACGCATGCTGCCATTAATCACAGCTCCAGTGTACCTCGCATATGGGTACCGTGCTTAACGTCATTTTAGGTTTATAATGGTATACCTTTTTCCTTCAAGTATTCAAACGAGAGGTGTTTTTCTCATTCAACCTCTTTTTAGCGAAATTACATAACACTTTTACAAGTTTTATGCATATCTTTTATCAAAATCATAATTTCGACTTTCAAATGATGTTTAAATTCAATCATTAAAGCAAATTAATTACTCATTTTTTAAAAACATTACTAATGTTGCAAATGTATTAATATTGTCGGAAAGTAATGACTAATATATCCGAAAATATGACATTTTACTTGGATAATACGATGTATATTATATGATGCAATTACGAGAAATGCAAATTCATTTATAATAACATTAAATATATTATATATACTATTGAATTTAATATTATTAATGTGAGTATATGAAAATGATTCTTATACTATAATTCGAAATATTTGACGATTTGGATAAAATTAAATTATTTAAAACAAAATAAATTCCGATTTACCATATCTGGGTTGTAAGTATACATTAGTGTATTATATATCAATTGATATATAATCAATAATGTATAATTATTAGAAATTTCATCATTCGTTTTTTCAATTAGCCAATTATAATTTAGATTAATGATATCCATTATAATATTATCTAATTTTAGATTTATGATCTAAAATTTTTTAGATAGATTTATGATAATTCAAAAGGAAATGACAAAAGAAAGAAAAAAATCAATAATGACAAATTAATAATTATCTAGAATCGAGATTACAGTTACACTTAGTTGTGTTGAATTTTATCTATTCTGAACACCATTCAAGGTGAATTAACACTATTGAACTGTAATTATTTTCTTTTTTAGCATCATACGTTACTAAAGGCAACTCTCAAACATGATAATCATCATTTATTTAATGCATTGTTTTCTTCCATCCAACAAAGTAATAACTTCATCATGTAAGGCGTCTTGTAATTAAGCGAATGAACTTTCAAGGATAGGATATATCTTAGCTACGCGTCACTAAGAAGAAGAAGAAGAAGAACGGTAGGGACACAGAGGCGTGAAATGATAAGAGAGAGTGCGTATAACGTGAAAATACATGCACTAAACAGAAACAGAACTCCGGAAGAGAGTCGGAGAGAAGGAAGAGAGGAATAACTGCTTCACCCTTTATCAACGGTTTTGGCACTTTGCCACGTCGCACCGCATAATGAAGCAGGCACGATGGGCTTCGACTACTATACTCAGTAAACCACGGAGCACTGGTCGTGTTTTGCCTCAGTCAAGAATAGAGTATTGTATAATGCAGTCGAATAGATGGAGAAAGGATATGTGAACTCTATAAGCGCTCTTGTGATTTCGATGCTATATACGTTTGCGTGATACATTAAGACAGTAATGTTAACGCAGTTGTTAATTAGTTAAATCTTGAGGTCTTATAGTCGACGGTGGTTGAATATTGTCACTAACTTAAGTCTCACTAAATGGCAATGGCCTTCTCTCTCGTTATCATAATTAGGTTTAATTTATATTATTTCCCAAGTAGAAATTTAACCGGGAAATCATAATTTCATGTAAGGGCCCGATCAAATTTTTCATGAGGTTGCCATAGAATGGTAATTCGTACCAAAACCTAAAACCTGGTAAATGATACTTTCCCTAAGAAAATCTAGAAATACAATGCCACATTAAAACATAAGCAGAATTTTCCTAGATTTTAACAAGGCAGCTCCTACAGAAGTTTCCACATGGATAACCTAATATGGCCCTAGTAAGATTTACCATACCGGATTCAGCATGAAACTGCCAATTGAATGCCAGAGCGGGCCCCACTTAAGTTCGCCTTTAGAATCCCTGATGAAAACTGCCGCACAAGTATCGGGGTAGTAATTTTTTAGATTTTTAAAAGGTCATCTTGGCATAAATTTCCAGATGAAAA
>JABFPJ010001945.1:0-22105 GCA_022817425.1 Gryon sp. ZL-2020 | reverse complement strand
TACAAATAGGGGTATGATAAAAAAGAACGTTATTTAAATCCTTGTTATTCAATTTATAGTAAAATTAATTAAATATTATAGAATAAAATTAATATTATAGAATTTAATATTATATAAGGAAAAACACGTTAACTGCGTTTATTGTGAGGAAAAATTTAATTTTAAACGACGAATTTACTTGTTCAGGGATAAAAGGTTTACGGTATCACGGATTCACGAATTTTTGGGTTTACCGTATCACGGGTTTTTGAATTTACAGATTTTTTGGTTCTCGGGTATACGGGTTTCGTAAACTCGGTTAACGGGTTCACCGGTTCACGGGATCGCGGGATTACGAAATTTTCGGGTTCACGTGATCTCGGATTTTTAGGTTCATTGGTTTATGGGTTCCCTAAAGTCAGTTTACGGGTATACGGGTTCACGAGTTTTTGGGTTCACGGATTTACGGGTATACAAGTACCGTAATCTCCGTTAACGTGTTCTCCAGTTCACGAGATTTTATTTTCACGAGTTTACGGTTTACGTAAACCCGGAAATAATTTGTAAAATATTTGTTTATTGTAAAATAGAAATAGAAGGAAATTGTGGAATAATAAGTTAACTCCATCCTTTTTGAGGAAAAACAAGTTAACTCCTCTTTTCATTATTTTATTTAATTATATAACAATTTTTCATCGTAAACATGTTTTTAATACATTTTGAGACATAGCAAACAATATGCTAAAATAATTTGAAACTTTTAGAAAGAAATACAAAAAATTTTTTTCTTAACTTTAAACGCAAATATCTCGAAATCAGTAAAAGTGGAGTTAACCGGTTTTTCCTTGACGCCACAGATATAATAACCGTATTAGAATAAATAAAATGCAAGATAACTGTTTATCCGTAATCCTTATTTGGCCACGTTTTGCTCTCATTAACTGCTTGGCCACAACTATGCCATAAGAGGCTCATGGATAAGTTGTTATGGTGTCTAAGTCATTATTATGTTACAATTTATTTTGTATAATAATACCTTTTAAAGCAAAAGATTGATCACGTTCAACATAAATTCAAACATTGATTCGAGCTTAGGCTAGAGAAAAATAGGAAGAAGAAGAAGAAAGAGAAGAAGAAGAAGAAAACGACGTTTGCCAAATAAACGTCGATTTTAGAGCCTTCATATCTCAGCGAATAATGAACCAAAATCAAAAAAAAATTTTTTATTCTCATCTACTCCATGAAGGCTATACAATGAAACAAAATAAACAACAAATTTTTAATTATTTATTACTGTTTTTTGGCCAAGTACAAAAAAACAAGTGTTTTGTACTTGGCCAGAGACACTACCGCGTCTCTTGATTAATTATTTTTTACAATTTTATTGAACATAATATATGATTTTTGTTTTCAAATAACCTTTATTTATATGAAAAACCAACAATGCACGATATAATTGTCGAATTAATATAACTCGAATTAAAATTCTCGGACATGGCGCAGGAATATTCTCGTGGAACACTGACGAATTAAAATTGTAGAGTCCGCAGAAAATTATTTTCAATGCATTAAAAACATTATGAACGGCGAGAAGTAATCATTACTCAGACGTGATATGATATGATCATGGAAAAGAAATTTATAAATTTCAATGGATACAGAAGCGATTCGACTAGTGTCTTGTTACTAAAAAACGTAATATATTAAAAGCAGAAAAAGTAAAGCGGTTTATGTAATTTATTAGAATGAAATTAATGGAATGATGCTGAAATAAAAATGATTCTAGGTATATACGCTTTATATTTCTAATAATGAAAGTATAAAATCATAGAAAATATGATTATCATTATAGATTGAGAAAATGTTTGATTGAATATATTTTATATTAAAACAGTCAAGTGATGAAGTCAATAATTACTTTTTTTATTTTATATGAAAGCAACTTAAAAAAACATTTCAAAGGTTTTAACAAATAAATACTTACAGATATAAAATCAAACAATTGTATACAAAGTCTCTCTTTTAGGCAGTGTTAAGCCGAAAAGCGGAGGGGGCAAGACCGACAAAGTTTTTAGAATTGGCTTCCAACTGATTTGTATTCATGGTTTCGAAATATTTCATTGCATTTTATGCAATCTAAGTAAAGAGTAGTAGAATAATGTATAAATGTGTTTCGAAAAACGGATAGATAAATCATTCAATGAAAAAAGGTGGGAGAAAGAACGCATTTCGAACACTGCACTTTAAATAATGAAGCTGGAAAAGTAGTTGCGTGGAAAAATCCGACTTTTTACACGATATAAATGTACTCTTCGTTGTTTGAAGTTGGATTAAAAAAAAGATCTTATTTTTTTATCTTTTGGATTTAAAAGATAAAAAAATAATATTTCCAAAGTAGCGAAAACGAAGTTTTTACGAACAACTTTGCATAATAATTCAGGTGTATTACCGAACAGCTATTTCTCGTCTCATTAATAAAAATAAAATGTTAAAAAAACGAGTCATTTATTATAACGACGTCGATTATCAACGAAGAAATTAGAGTTAAAGAAACGCTATCAACGCATTGTTTTCTACTTGAGTATTACGTCATTTAATAAAATTAGTCAGTTTCGTAATGTATTTTGATTTTTGTTTTCGGGGTCGTCTATCGTTCGTTCAAACAGGCAATATTGTCCATCATACATACTGTAAACATTTGACAGACCGAATGTAAAGATTAATACCATAGTCATTGGTAACGATACAAGCTAATTTTTTTTCGTTGCCTTTCATTTTTGATATCCCTAATTTTTTTCTTTTATATATGGAATTACAATCTGAAAAATCATGTTATCGACTACATGAATAAATCATAAACGGAAAAGCAGCTTTCTGTAGGATGTATGTGTTTCGAAATTTAATTGATTCTGTAAGCTTACCTCGCGACTCCGTTGAGTCGTGCGTGCTTTAATTCTTGAGACAGACTTTCAAAATACATGAATCGACGAAACCGAACATCGATATTAGATCACACGATGCAAAAGCGCGTTTGGATAATTAATGCTTTGCTGCTCAAGGCAGCGAAAGTGGACGTTTATTGAACGTAAATATGGTCCTCATGTATTATCCAGTAAGGTCGACTGATATATAACATGCAATAATTTTACGAAAAAAACACGACAGACTTTTTCTTCGATAATAAAGTGAACAGATGTATTTTATTAAGTTTATTGAGTAAGCTATACAATTAATTAGTAATCTTCTAGAGAAAATGTATTTTAAGTAAATAGAATTTCGATAATATGTTTTTACGGGGAAAAAGTAAAAAGTATACATTCTTATTTTACATTCTTATGAAATATGCTGTGTAACTTTTATGCAAAATAAAAAAAAACAATTTCAGAGAATAACAATCAAAATGTAAAAAAAATACGTAATATATACTAGATAAACAGTATAAAAACATATTTTCTTAAGACAAACTGCAGACAATTATTATTTAGATTATCATTAAAAGTGTTGAAAAAGAATGTTTTTGAATACTTTACAATAAATAATAAATTCAAATGAAATTAATCAAATTAATTAAAAAATCAAATTTCCACCTTGATGGACCTTTTAAATTCGATTAATTTTTATCGTCATGCAAATGTTTTCTGCTTCGTTGGTTGCGAAAAATTTTTTTCCCATATTATCATGTTGTGAAAATATTTTAAATAATATATATGTTATACACTAATGCAAAGCTATGAAACATTTCACAATAATACTATAGTTATTTATTTATATAAATTACGTTTTCAAACAGAGAATTTGTTAAAGAAATAAATTTAGGGAAATAATTAACTAATTGGAATCTTAAAACACTTCTCTTTGTTTAGGAAATATATTATTTCTTTTAGCCGATGACATAATATCATAAGAATGTTTGAATATTGATAAAAATATTACAATATAAGGTATCTGGTTTCACTGACAAATGAAGTACATTATTTGTCGTTTTCATTAATAGTATGTTAAAATCTCATCAATGTATTTATTAAAAAATGAAATCATTGTTTAACTCTGTAAGTCAATATTTAATTTTAAGATATGAAGCCGTATATTATTATTATTGGTTCACTTCAGCACATTGCTTTAATGAAGTAGTGCACATTGAATAATGTTTAAATTCTTAATAATTGTAAAAATCCAAACAGATTTACTCGAATTATCTTAACATATTTTTTTGACTGTATAGGGTTACTGAAACGAGTAATCTAAGAATTCTATTTGAGACTTTATCTCATATATATAATTTTAATAAATTCGAATGGATTCACAGAACCGAAATTTATATAATATACATTCTAACAGATCGTAATACTAATGTTATTCACCCCATACGTCAAATCTACCCCACTTTATTATACGAATTACCAAAAATTCACTTTGTTTTACAATGTAGGCAATATTTTTTTTTAATTGAAGTCGAATCTCCTGTGGCTGAAGTTAAAATGGTATTCAGAAAGTGAAAAATATGGTTAAATTGATGATTTTCGATTATAAACAAGCATCGTTATATCGACGCTCCTATGGAAAACTATGACATTTCAGAATATTGACGAAAAGTATTCTATCTCAGAATATTGTCGAAAACTATGATATCTCAGAATATCCCTAAATGCTGTGATATTGTAGGGCATTGATAATATAATTATATATTATAATTTCATTTAAATAAGTTCAAACAAGTAAATAATTTTTCTTCAATAATTTTGTATTAAAATTTGAATATTCAAAACTCAAAAATTGAATTATTCAAATTTTTTACGTTTTTTAAAAAAAATGGTCTGAAAAAATTTTGACAGAAAAAAAAATAATGTATTTTTAAGTAATATATAATTTGAATAGCAGGGCGAATGAATAATTTTGCCACCCACAAAGAAACTAAAATTTACCAGTTTATTTTAAAAGATATATCGTTTTACATTGAACATTTTTTACAAATATTGCCGCCCTTTTATTCGATGATACAATTTTCATGATAATTCATTAATTATTAAATATTATTTATTATATGTAATTGTTTTCGAAAATATTCTCAGATATCATAGTTTTCGGTAAACTTCTCAGATGTCTTAGTTTTCAACAATATTTTGAAATGTCATATTTTTCGTCAATATTCTGAAATGTAATAGTTTTCCATAGGAGCGTCGATATTAAGTATATCAAAAGTGTTTTGTACTGCAATAGATACGCAATACTGATACCAAGAGCTTTAGCTTTGGAACAAAAAATATTTATTTAACCTTTTTTATAGATTCTTCAAATATTTCTTTAAATATTAACATGTTTTATTATGGTTAAAAGTTCTCTTGAAGAAAATTAATATGTTAATATGCTGAATTATCTCAAATTATGTATGGTACTTGGTTATTTTATCTAAAACTGATAAACAAAATAATCAAATATTATAATAAACTTTTATAAAAATAAAATACATTTAAGCTCCTGTTGAAATTGTTCACATAAAAACTGAAAAATGATTATACATTTGTCGAATGAAGATTCGAAATAATCCATGAATTTCATTATTCATAATAAATATGTAAACGAAGTAAAAATAAAGAGTTTAAAGTAAAATAAAGATTTCCATTTACAACATTGATTAGAAAGAAAATGAAAGCTTATAGGTAGTTACTCAGAATTTAAATAGTGTAATACCGAAATATAAAAGAACAAAATTCCGTTTGCTCATTCAATTTCCAAATCTCAAAGTTGAACTGATACCGCACATACCCGATGATTCTTTGACAAAAGTAAAACATTTTCATTTCAGTTTATCTAAGTTTCGGTAGTCAGTGAGGTTATAAGTAGATGAGGAAAAGAGAGGAGAGGAGAGGAATTGCGAACAACCGACGTCTCGTAACTCGTTGAACAAAACGATCTCGTTTCATTTTACGAGTCGCGGGGCATTACAGGCAAGCTCCAAATTTCTGCCTCTGGTTCGTAATTCAATTTACCCAACGCTGTTCGACGTTAGATTGCTCGCGATTGCTTTTGTTCACTTCGCTGACGATCACTATAATAGACGCTTCCATAAATGAAATGAGACTACAGAACTCACTTCGAAAAGTGACTTCGAATCAATAAGTTTCTCTTTGCCTATCTAATTCGTGGCATTCGGCTTCTCATGATAAACGTTTATCCGATTCAATTTTGAAGCCCGTTTGACGACGATCGATCAATTAAGGGCTTTGCCATTTTCTTTCACCTTCTTTTTCTTCCTTCTTCTCCATTTTTACGATTTCTCTTTTGACCGCACACTTGACCGCAATTCACTCATGACTTTGGTGTCATTAAACGACTGTCCACAGAATTGTCGTGACGGTAAATAAATCATATTTTTGTATTAAGCCGACAAATTTAAAATGCAACGTTGCTTGAATTGCAAACACATATTTTCAACGTAAGAGCCAAAATTTCCCCAGTTCTCGTCATGCACGAGAACTGGGTATTTATCCTGTTTACCGCAGACTTGGATGAAATATTAAATCCAAGGAATCTGTCCTATTTTTTAGAAGTTGACGAAAATAAACTGCGGGTTATGTCTACAATCGATATTTATATCCGATTATATATCAATCGTGTTCCACATGACAAAAGTGGTGAAAACGCAGAAAAACAAATTTACTTTTCAACAACTTTATGGCTACTCATAAACTTTTTTTGAAAATTATTTATTCAATATTTATGTAAAGAATACATTAATTCTCAATATGGAGATGAGTTTTACAAATTAAATTTCATGTTGTAGTTTTTAATGCATTTTTTCATTCAATATAACAATTATTATGAATTTTTATTGTAAAAGTTATGTTATTCATACGAAACGCGCTTCGCGCATACCATAACTACGTTTCTCGTGCAAGAATGATGCACGAGAAACGCCACTTCCTACCCTGAAAAGTGGCACAGTATTATTATTTCGCGCTAAATGACACGAAGTCCAGCCCAGGACAGTGCAAGAAGTGCTACTTTTGCGCTGTCTCAGAACAGGAGGTTTTATTTTAAAATGACAAGATACAAGTTACGACAAAAAATTATATCTGTAATCGTGGGCGTGAACGGACATTTGGCGAGATGACTTTTATCACGAGGCAATATGCTTGAGAGTCGCGTGAGGATATAGGAACCCTGAAAGCGTTAAGACAAGGTTAATTATTATTTTATCACAATTGGAAGCACAACCTTAAAAAAAGCGCCACTGAGACAGTTTCAAATTTTATTAAATTAATAACCAATCACAGTGATTACAGACCAAATCTTTATTTATGATGACGAAACAAAAAATAAGAAAGAAGAAAAGAAAAGATGAAGGATGGACGGACTCTCTCATCTTCTTATTTTATCACAACATGTTGTGATAAAAGTACAAGTTGTTTTATTACTTCTTATTACAACATGACCAAATCAAATTTTTGAATATATTAGCTACAGTATGAATGTAACGTTAGGCATTCATATTACAGCTCGATCGACATTTTACTAGGGATGTTGTGACATCTTAGATTCACTTCACTTTTGTAAATAAACATTTGCTCCGGATAAACTCAAGCTTGACTACTAATTTAAGGAAATCAAAATATATTGTAATTTTATAAATTTTTTACGACTTTACTTCTTTACGAGTAAAGTTCTTGATATACAGTAATTATAACTTTCAAGGACTTCTTAGAAGCAGTGAAAGTTATAATTTCATATTCATATAATTTGAACATTAGAGCGAATATATTTATCCGAAACTTCGTATCCATTGTGAAACAAATAATGCGATAAATTGTATCGTCATATTTAGGATGCATAATTCATTATCTTTGTCTTGAAAATTATAATGGATACTATAGTATTTGCTATTTTTAATAAGCATCCAAGGAAAGTACAAAAATTTAATTGAAAGTCTGCGCTACATTTAGGGAATAAGGGTTAGCTATACAGAACTTAAAAATACAAAATAATAAGCAAAAATGTTTAAAAAGATTAAATGAAACCTTACTTTTCATTGTTGAATGAAATTCACTGTAAATACAAACGTTCTGATCAGAACGGTTTTGAAGCTTTTTTAGAACGTTTTAAAGTGTTTTCTCTAAAAAAAAAACGTATAATGCGTTTCCAAAAAAACATTTTAACCATTAAAAACACTTATATAAGTTCTATGTAGAACGTTTAATTCTTGTAGAACGTTTCAAAAAATAGAAGTTTTACAGTGTTGTTTGCTTGAAATAAAAACCTGATTCCAATTGAGCAGAAATTATGAAAAGACGGTATATTTTTACCTTAATTTCTAGCCAATGTGTAATTAATCGTATATATTTGTGCACTGGCGGCAAAAAAAAATCACTAGTTCATGATTCAAAGTATGGAGTTTTCAAAACGCCCGTAACTGGTCCTTTCGACTTCAACCTCATTACGGTAGTGCGATCTTTCCTACACTCCTTTGATTCGTTACTTTTTGCACCATTACTGTTTCCACTTTATGTGCATTCCGTTCCTTCTTTTTCCCTCTCCGCTACTTGGCAAGTGCTGATGTGGCGCTCGTTACTTGTGAAACGCGTGTCCTAATCAGTTTACAGTTTGTACAAAACTTTTAAGTTAGCATCATTTCTTACTTGAATAAAAGTTTTGTGAAAATAAGAACTGTCGTTGAGATAAACCGCAAGGGTTCAAAACGGATAACGGGAGTCGTTTAATTAGTTTTGAAAAGGTTTCTATCAATCAACACGTAATTCCTGTTAAAATACAAACGTAAAATTTACATTAACTTAAAATAAAACTTTTCTAATATTAAAATGTTTTCCTCATTTTCTATGTCTTCGTTAATGACATTATAGAGAAGTTACTAAGCATTTTGTTTCATTTTTAGTGATTGAGAAACAAAAATGAAAAGGACTCTACCAAATGTCTCCTAGAAAAAATTTTAATCCTGGAAAATTATATTTGGTGTTCAAGAGTTCAAATTTGTTGACAAAAAAATCTTGACGCAATGCGTGTAATGTAGGGAAAAAGTAAAAACTGCTGCAAAAGTGAAATGCAGCGCAGATAAATAATCGCTTTCAATTCATTTTCACACAAGTTAATGAGTCCATATACAAGAGTGTGGGATGATGCGGATGTTCTTTTAATTAGTACATTTAAACTTGTGCTGTAATAGGAAAACTGTTGTTAGTTAATTGCAAATTAAAGATGCCAAATGTCGTAATAATGTAACAAAAATTGCTTAATCAGCGTTGATTTAGATACTTTGGTATTTGCACTGTCTTGTCAATTTTCTATATACCCGAGTCAGAACGTTTAATCTCTTTTCAACCTGTTTATCCTCGTTTCATTCGGCTTAATCTCTTTTTGATCTCTCTTCGTCTTCCAAAATAAAATTCGATTTATCTCGATTCTTTCTAAATGTGTATTAGGCATTTATAATATAAAAAAGGTGTGTTCAAATCATGCTAAAAATAATGAAAATTAAACAAATGAGTGGGAGATAATTATAATCTAATACATATGCATAAAATCCGTTTAATACTTTTTTTAACGAACATATTTTGCACAAAACACTATGCAATAATATTTCTTTATTATTATACATTATAAATTTTAATAATAATAATGACTAATTTATCATTTTACAGCCTTTAATACTTAATGAATTTAATTTCTTAAACAAATTTAAAGCATTAGCGAAAATCAAAAATATTAATATTAAAAATAAATAGAACAAAGACTGAAAGCATTAGTTGAGGCCGAAAAAACGAAAAGTATTGAAATGGCGACTGACAGGGAGACAAAAGAGCTACAAATGTTCTACTTTCGGCCTCTTTTCAGTCTCTCTTGGATTGCGAATTGAAGATTTTAGTCCTCTTTTAGGTGTCTTTTCGTAATCGTTTTATACTCGTTTCAACCTCAAAAATAGAGGATACAAATTTGAACTCGATTATATACACATAGATGAAAGTTACAGATTTGGAGAATTTGCAGATTTATAGTAGTTGCAGAATTGCAGACATTAATTATTATAAGAAGCATAATAAAGAGTAATTTTAACCTTTTTTGAAACAGAGCGAAGGAATCCATAAGCATTGAATTTTGCGAGATTTAAACTAATCTTAAATGAAAATTTATAAAATAGAATCTAGTTAAATTTTATTATTGTGATGCTTCAATATGAATGAAAACAATAATAAAAGTAAATAAAACTCGGAAGCATAAAATTTCAACTAATCGTTGGTATTTAGAACAACTCGAATTAACAAATTAAAAAATTCCAATAGACCGAATTCTGCCTCATAATTATCATCCGGTTTTCTACGTAATTCATGTCAATAAGCGGAAAGTGAACAATATTTTTTTTTCATTTTACCAAGTTACTATGGTTCATAACCGTCTGCGAAAAGCTGATACAAAAAGAGTAATTACACGCACTTCACTCCCACCAAGCTCATTTTTCAAAACGTCCCGCACGCCCTTCGTACTATTCTCGTCGGACTGTAAAGTGAACGATAAATAACATGTTCCTCGGTAATTGCATCACCCACTTCTTTAGAAACTCGTTCGCTAGTTTAAAGGAAATTAGCTCGTAAAGTATTTCGTAACAACAATAATAAGAAATCCTCATCAAGACGCAGCTAGTATTTCAATACACGCGTAGGCAAATTACAAATATAATTACAGCGGAAAAGGTACAGCAAGTTGCATGTATCATTTGTCGATTATAACCCATTTTTTTATTATAAACCCTTTTCTTAGTTACATAAAAGTCGCGTTACATAAAAGTTTATTTATCGTAATTTATTTCATTTCTTTTAAATCTGACACCGAGCGATAGAGATACAGGACATAGATTTTCTATTGTACTATTGCCAGGGAATTATTTTAATCTATATTATTTATAATTTCAAAGTTGTTGAAATAATTTTTGAATTCGTTATTGAAACAGTCTTTAATAATAATACGAAAAAATGCAAAAAAAGCATGCCGTATTATAATATCATCATTATTATGAGTATCATATCATTGCTATTTAATTAAGTTTTTTAAAAAAATCCAAATTTGATTAAAATTATTGAAATGTTTATTAAGTAACTAATATAATTGAAATTAAGTTTAATTGTAATTGATATAGTTTGATTTTTTGAAAAATTATATTTGTAGTTGAAGAAAAACAAGTTAACTGACTTCTTTATTCTTTTGTTAATTTAGTGTTAAATTGGATACATATTTGTATGTATTTTTAGTTGGGAAAACAATTAACCAATTAAATTAATTAAACAAATTTTTATTTCAAGCTATGTTTCATGTTATTTTGAGGAAATAAAATCAGTTAATTGATATTTTGCAGAAAAATATATACGAAAACATATATATAACTGTGACCGCAAATAATCACATAACTATTGATTTTCTATACACTTAACCAGTTATTAATGGAAACCAAACATATATGAATATAAGAATGTATACTTTGAATTTTTTAAGTGAAATTTATTAAGCATTATTAACTATTATTGGAAAAAACAATCTTGAATTAACATAGCGACGACTTTGAAAAAAAAACAGTGCTATGTAAGCATTTTAATGAATCAAGATTAACTGACTTTTCTTGACTGGAAGAGGGAAAGTGCACTTTTTCTTCCTAGGAAATTTTCGGGTAGAATAGGCATTACTCTCTTCCTTGTAACGAAAAACATCGTACGCAACATGGAAGACAATGGGAAATCCTTTCTTCTCGCGGCTTGTAAGCTTCGCCCGGGAAATCGGGTTCCTACGATTTCATCTCCCTTTTGGAGTAATATACTGTTGTTGTCATCTTTCGTTGTTTGCACAAAATATGCATTTTTGTTTTTCATGATGTAAATCTAGCATTAACTACCATAATCAATTGATATCTTACGCTATCCCGTGTAAATGTTCAATTCAAATTCTGTTGGAGAGTATGAAGATAAATAAGGTTTCAAAAAATTATTGCTTTAAAAATCAAACTTTAAATAAATTATTTTTGCCTCGCTCGAAAGCAAATATAGTTAGTTCTCCTACTTTTGTAATGAAAAGTATTGTATTTAACTACTAGATTCAGCAGGTTTTTTCATTCGAGCGAAAACCCTATGCAAAATTCACTTGTTGAGTAATCTACTATTCTAGGTCTATACATTATCCATATATGTAACCATATGAGTCTATATATAGTTCAATATATACGGGAAAACGTAGTATTAAAACAAGTATTAATTCAGCATGGTAGATGATGCCAAATTAACATTGTGTAAAATAGAAATACATATTCTATGAAAACAAGGAAAGTTATCAAAGACATCAAAATCAGTTTACATGTTTTTTTGTAGTTTCGTTCAAATGTTTATATACAAGGTTAGAACGGGCGCCCGGTGGCGAATGCGTTGAACATCGCTAGTCGATACGCTAAAAGAAATTAAATTTGCGCATCAATTATAAATGCGCGGCGATCAGGCAGCAACTTTCGCGCATCGAAAATCAATGCGTCGACGGTTGCTTCTTAATCGTCGCGCACTCATAATCAATGTGCAAAGTCGATTTTCTTTAGCGCATCGAATAGTGATGCTCAACGCATTCGTCACCGGGCGCCCGGTCTAACCGTGTAGCGCTGTCCTTGTTAAAATCAATACAGCATATCATGCTAATTCAACATTTTGTCATTTTATATGGTTCCATATATGTGTCTACATAAGTGAATCAATATATAGGACCTGATACACACAATGTCTCTTTCCATTTAGACCACCTAATTGTTAATTTATTCTAATAATTTGTATTATATTTCTTCATTTTACTTTTAGTATATTTAAAGTAATATTATATTAATTATTTTATAATAAGTAAAATAAATACAATCTTATTTGTAATGTATAAATTAACAATTAATAACATTTAAATTTGTTAGAAATAATTAAATAATATATTAATAAGTTCATTATTTTGTGTTGCATGATGACAAAGAAGCTTTTCGAGAAAAATTTTTCAATTTGAAAACAAATTGTTTAAAATTTTTAGAAAAATAAGTTGACTGACTTATTTGAGAAAAAAATAGTTAACTAATTTGTGTATTATTCGATTTGATTATGTGAAAATATAACCAAGATTAAACATGTTTTTCGCACATTATTTAAAATAATTAATATTATTAATATTAATATATTAATTATTATTTATAATTATATTATAAAACTTAATTTATAGCTGTTACAACGGAAATTAGCAAATTCAATTTTTAAATTTCAAAGCTAAATATCGTCCAGATTGAAAATAACTCAGTTAACTTGTTTTTTTAGCACCACTAATTGAAATGTCTAATTGAAAAAAAAACAAATTTAGAATTACTGATCTACAGCAGTGAATAATTGTAAAAATCGTAACTTAACAGTTGATTACATGTTGACAGTAATGCACGCGTTGTTCGCTAGTTAATTATAACTTGTGTGCAACTCTCACGTAAAATAATGTAACTTCGCAGTTCGTTACAGTTTTCTAATATAAAATGTATGAAATTTCATTTTTATTTTTATTAATCAAATTTGTATATTCTCAGTATAGCAAAATAATAAGAGATATTTTTGCGAAAATTTATACAGATTTGTAGGTGTCAATATTCCGCGTTAAGGTTAAATCAGGGGAAAATAAAACGAACGTATCAGGTGTACTCGTCTTTTGTTCGTAAATGCAACGAATCGGAATCAAGGCGAGTCGTGCGATATGAATGACGTGCCATTTGTCCACGAAGCAGAATTCTTTTGCCCGAAGGAAACAACATTGAATGGCATCGGCGCGTGGGATAAGAAACCGGAAATATTAACGTGGTGCAGTAACTCATACCTCGCGTTTGTGCACGCCTGGTGCGTCACCTTTGTGCTGTGACGAAAAAGCACGCACTATTATTTTTCGTGGTCGACAATCATTAATAACTGCATTCGTGTCATCAAAACTTAAGCGCTATTAATCTTAACGCGCGATCCCATACCAAGGCTGGCGAAATTAATGCTACGCTGATTTGCTTGAGATTTTAAACGTCTCTTTTTTATGCGCATAATTTAGCTAGGGATTTTGATGAGCAAGCTGCGCTCGCCTAATGAGACTAAATAACTCACAGACAAATGCAAAGGGGAATTTTGTTCCTCCGAAAAATTTTAAAGGGATCTTATTAAATATAGCTTTATTATAAAAGAGTGACAAATGCACAGATAATCTCTCGGAAACTCCTAGGATGTTTGTTTGTATTTAATAATTTTAAATAATAATGATGATAATAACTATAATTATTAAAATTATGTACTGTCACTACTTATATACGAAGAATTCTTATGATTTACACAAAAAATAGTAATATAACAAATTTTATCTACCCTAATAATATCTACACTGAACTAAATTTCCATTGGTAGTAACCATACTAACTGGTTATTTTCGTCTGTAGCCTTTTTGTCTTTGTTTTATTGAAAATAATATGTTTCACTTCTTTACAGGGAACTTTTGCATGTTTAATATTTATATTGTTAAGTAATAAAGTTTTGTAATGGACAACAATTTACTTTTGCAAATATGTACTTCTGAATAAGGCATTACTTTGATGAAGTTGATATCTAGTTGATAATGTCAGAGTTATATGTTCACGATTTTATGGGAATTAGAGTGGCCCTTAAACAAATATTTTTATGTAAGAGCAAGTTTTGTATTTCCCAAGATGAAAAAAATGTTAAAAAAATTTGTTGAGAATTTATTTCGAAGTAATTTCGTCTCCCTCTAATAAAGCGATTTTGTCTTAAAATTCATTGCTTAGAATCTCCAAACTAGTTTAGTACATTTTATTACGCGTGAAGTTATTCGCAAGCTGAAAAACGAGTGAGGAACATGCTGTTTGCATGCAAAAGTGAAGTGGAAAGAGGCTCTTTTCACACTAGTGCGAAAAGAACTGCTTTGCGTAGGAACGACGATATCGCGAGTGATTGCAAAATAGCCGGTTTCGCACGAATGCGAACAAAGAAATGTGGAAACTTTTTCCACACACATTTGAGTGCGAAAAATACATATTGTTTTTGATCTTCGTCTTT
The DNA here is from genome assembly GCA_022817425.1 of Gryon sp. ZL-2020. NCBI lineage: Eukaryota > Metazoa > Arthropoda > Insecta > Hymenoptera > Scelionidae > Gryon > Gryon sp. ZL-2020. The sequence continues at coordinate 7,034 of JABFPJ010001945.1, read as the reverse complement.
CGTGAAAAATTTATTATAGTTTTGAAATAATTTGACAATTTATCGAATGTTGATGTAATCAATGTTGAAAATAGTCATACATTCGGTCCTGACGTTCCAGGAATTAATTTTTCAAATGTACACCGCAGAACTAGGTCTAAAATATGGTGTCTACAAAGAAAGTAAATAATGTCTCTTAATCAGGATTTTGAGTAAGACTGCAGCACCAGTAATGTAACCCAGGATCATTGGAGTAGTGTCAGCAATATCCAATCACAACGTTATTGACACCCGATTCTTGTGAAACGCCGAATATTGCGTCTATTTGTATTTTACATAGCTTAGATACGTTGAGCAAATTTGTATCGCCATTGCTTGACAAAATTATTGGTAAGCAATCAACCGTTTGTCTACTGCTAAGGTCATGTAACAATTTAACATCCCAATGTACGATGACATTTGATAAATCTTCTATACTATGCAATGCAAATTTAATTTCTCGAATTTTCCTGACGGATATTCATTTTCGGCGTTTAAAGTAGTTGTTTCTAGAAAAGAAATTCTATTGGGAATTTTGCAGTTATTCAAAGCAAATACAACTTCTGGAGTGATGATATTGATAATGCCACGACTTGTCTGAGGTGCAGGACCTGATGAATTTGTTTCTTGATCAGATTCGAATGTACATTCTTTAAAGATTTCAGATAAACATCATTAGCAGTAATGGACAATTGACCCAGATTGTGAAGCTAAAATATTAAATAATAATTGTATAAATTAAGCGATTCATTTAAGCTAAGTATAAAAAATTAAAAATAAAACATGAAAAAATAGTCACCATGCATACAGATTTTGAAAGCTGCATTTAAACTAATTCGGCCTGGTTTTCGATTATTACATACAAACTTGAACGTTGCTGTATCCATCATACTTTCAATATTGGCACGTATAATGCCAAACAAATTGTTCCTTTCTAAACGGAAAGAATCTACATCATCAGAAGAATTTTGTATGTATAATACACAAAAGTTACTTAAAACCTCCAAATTTGATGGGAACTAATCAGACTTAATGTCTTGTTTATAATCAATTGAAAATTCATTTAACTGCTGTTAAATTACATCAGTATTCAAACACTTTGATAAGCTTCCCTGTTTAAAAATGATTGAAACAGAGAAAACCTGGTGTACATTTCAAATGAGAAACAAACACTGTTAATGTTGAAAAACAAAATTTAAAAAGCACTATACTATATATATATGCTTACACGATTAAACAAACTCAATGCTCTTAACATACGTACCGTAATGTCGACTTCCATGTAAAAGTACACAAAATAATTAACTTTTTGCACTAAAACGAATATAAATATTATTTATAAATAACTATATTATTATGTAAAATAAAAAAATAGAAGAGAAAGAAAAAGTACAAAAAAAGCTACATCTGAACTACAAGAGTAGATCAGATGTTAGGATACAATTATGTTAAGATATGTACAAATATAATAAATATACAACGCAAGAACTAGAACAGAAGTCCATTAGTTATTTTGAGGTACACAATTTTGTTTAAATAATAAATATCGCATTAAACGGCATTTAAAGATCGCTAATGACTCAGATTGCTTAATGTGATTTGATAGATCATTCCAGGATCTAGTGGCACTCAGTACAAAAGATTTGTAGTGAGTGATCGTTATGTTTTTAATCATATATTCTTTTGTTTTTTAATGTTAAACCAGCTAAAGTGTGAATATGTCATTGCACATTTTGAACAACAATATACCTTGAGCCTAATTCTCACTAATATCGCATTGGGCGATATCGCACATTTCATAGTTTATGGTTTACTTTCATCAAAAGTAAGCGATTGAATGAAAATAAACCATGAACTATGAAATGCGCGATATCGCGCGACGCGATATTAGCGCGGAATAGACCCCCTTGACGCATAGCAACCAACTTCATACTCTCACCAATTTTATTAATAGGGATAGAATTATAAAATTCATTAGTATATGAATGTACTGCTGAGGGCGCCACTGCGCCCGAGGCTAATGCTTTATTTTGTGGACTGAGGGAGCGGACTGTAAAGTGGAACTTACCGCCCTAGGGCGTGGTTAGTTCCACTTTTGTCCGCTCCCAAGGTGTACAAAGTTATTTGACCCAAGTTGAATAAATATACATTTTATTATAAACATAACTTATAACTTCCCTGTTGAAAAAAACTTATAGAAACTAATAAATACATATAAGAAATATGGACAAAAACCGCATAGATCCTAATAGAAGTATCAAAAAAGACATCTAAAATTGTATGTCCTGATTTATACAAATAGAAAAGTCATTTTATAAGTCAATGCTTATAGAAACTATTAGATCCTTATAGAAAATTATAATCTTGGACAAAAGCCGCATAGAAACTGATAGATATAAATAGAAGTACTTTCTATAAGTATTTTTCAACAGGGTTATTCATTAATATACGAATATAAGTTTATTTTGTATTACTTATTATTATACAAATAACAAAAAAATTTTTTTTTAAGTTTTCAAATATGTGTAATACATTTTATTCAAGTTTTAGTTATGCGGTGACGAGAGCAAGATGTTGCGAAAAATTACTTAACTTTTCATTAAAAATTAGTAAAAATTCATGAAAAATTATTTAAAAAATCACTAATTTTTAATTGAAAGTTGAATAAAATTTATTACATTTTTGATAAAATTTATCACTTTTTTTCGCCGTGCATGTAAGTTTGGTGTGTTAAAATGTGATATTTATGATGACTCGCGGCAAAATCAATGTGAAATTTATGTGCAATCAATATTAAGTTAATGTGAAGTATGTGTTCAGATAATATGGCTTTTGTGACCTTTATTTAAACTCACTACCGATTAAATATCATAACTTTACATTTAATTCACATCGAGAGGAAAATTGTGATGTACTTGTTAATCACATGCTAATCACATTGGAACTCACAGTTTCTTCTTCACATTTTAACGTTCTTATTTGTTACTTCTTTATCATATTCTCAATGAGGAGATTGCCAATTGCAGAGAATTTAAATATGCTACATCAAAATTTAAGATGTATTCTTATAGCTTTATTTGAACATTCCGTATTTAAAAAAATAACTCTACTAACGGTATTATAAGTAGGAAACTGATAACCCGACAAAATCATCGATGTCACGAGATGCCCATTTTGCGTGACCAGCGTAACAATGTTGCGTATTTAACAAAACGAAACGCAGAGATTGAAACTCAGATTATAGAAAACTCTGTTACAGCGGAAAATAAAAATGTCCTGAAAGTGAGTCTAAAAATTTTCTGATGTTAATATGATAAAGGAAGTAATATCATTCAGCAAAAAATTATTATCTTTATCTTTGCATTGTGATTATCCGTGATAAGGTTACGTCTTTTATGATAATAAGTTTGTTTTTATCCAGTATACTTTATATGCAGTAAAATTTTCTATGATAACTTTTAAAAGTGCCTGTTTATAAATTTTTAATTTATAAGCAAGCACATTATAATATAAATGAATTGAAATGAAAATTTAATCCAAATTAATTCCTTTGTTCACTGGTACGAAAATGATTTTATATAATTCTGAAATAATTTACTTATTTTAATTTTAATAATCCGCTCTTTGCAAAGGTACAACGTTGACAACCGAAACGACTTGGGAATTCTCGAAATTAACAACAGCCACACAGATGATATTTGCATCTTCTTTATTATTCTCTTATTTACGAATCGAACGATATGAAAATTACTAAATCCGTCTTCAAGTTAAGTTACGTTTCTAATTTCTCGCGTGTTTATTTTGTAGGCGATGATGTTTTGAATAATTGAAAATGATAAAAAAACATTTTTTCATTATAACTGTATGCTAACATTAATTTCAATATTTATGTTTTACAAATATATATAATGAAGCACAATATTATTTATGTTCTTATTCCACTTTGAAAATAATAATAACAAAAACATGCAGTACTTTAAAAAATATCATTTATCTTGTAATTACCTTATCGTTAGTTTAATGTTTTAAATGTTTTTACATATTTGTTAAATATTATTAGTTATATTACGTTATATAAAATTAAAAAAAATCTCTCCCTATTCTTGTGTCTATCGTTGTGCGTATTATTTATTATCGCTGTGTGAATAATTAGAATTAAAGATTAAATTTATTTCTCCACATAATTAAAATAAAAAATATATTTCTCGAAACATTTTCGTTTGTCATAAATGAAACATGTTTTATATATACAGAGCCAGCAGTGAAAATAAGTCACTACATTTTTCGTCCTAATTTCAAACTGCTTGAACTCGTAATCTTGCACCGAGGCATTCATTAATTACTCAAGAAAGCACTTTCTCGTTAATATCACGTGACAATTGTGTCTTTTCACGGTTCGTTTATTATATTTGACATGAGGCAAGATGTACGAAATTTAGTCACGTAGGAAAGACTAATGAAGGAGCTTTAAAGAGAGTTCCTCAGTTAAAAAAAAAGACTCTCCAGAGGACTGAACATATCTTCGTTGCGCACCAGTACATTACACGTTACGTCAGATAGTTCTTCAGCTATCCCATGAGGCTCATGTCAACCGACAGAACAACCCATAGAGATTGCGTGACAATAGACGTACATAAGGTTGACGTTTGAGACAAGAGTATTGCGAAATTACCGGAAATTCGCGTAAGGAAACGATGTGACGGTGGCACTTAGTACGCCATTTTCTCGCAATATTCACGTAATGGAGTTAGACCAAACAAAAAAAAATAAACATAAGAACAAGCGTGAGTGTAGAACCCTTATTAGTGTAATCATAAACTACATTTAAGTACATGGACTCATATTTACATAAGCATTTGTAAAATGTCACGCGTAGAATAATTTCTATACGTTTAATAGTTTCTACAATTCTATACTAAATATCAATATAGTATAATAGTGTATAGTATAATATTCGAAACTGTTGTATATGTATTGATTGTTTTACGATGTAAATGTCTTTTCAATATTAAACAAATTTGTATTGCTGAATATTTAATACTTTTTTTCAGTGCAAAAATTTATTTTTTTCCAAATATAAACATATAAAAAATGTTTCGAGTCTTTAATTCAGTAAATTATGTTATATAATAATAAATATAAAATATTTTGATAATAATTTCTGAATTTTCCTCCGATGATTTTCTAGTTGAACGCTCTATATCATGTTCCATGCTATTAATTTAATTCTTATAGTTTTGTGTTTCTGATGAAAAAGTTCAAAAGTGGAAACGATTGGGGGAAAAAACTGAGCATCGCGCAATGTAATGAAATTGATGCGCACAACCCTCCTTCGATTTGATCTTTCAGTCGTTCTAATAAGTCGAGTTCATCCCCAACGTTGCTCTTGTCATTCTTTGGTACATTTAAATAATTGCAATTCCCGGCATCAGCTTCGTCTCAGTAATTTATAGACGCGATTCGCGTCGGATCGTAGAATGTTGTATATGCCGTCTGATTGGAACCATGGCGAATTTCAACAGATTCAGAGCCATAAGTTTATTGCATGGACGAATGCATGGGGCGGACTGAAATATTGTGTGATGTATATGGCTTAGCCAATGCCGTTATTTTACATCAAGCAATTAACTGAAATTAAAAATGACTCTTATCTTTGTTGAAACCGTAACATTTTTTTATTTAAAAATATAACAAAAGACTATTTTATATATACGTGATATATGATGAATTATAATTTTGCCATAATAGCGTTTATCATTTAATTGTATCTGTGATGTCCTTTAATAACTAGGTAACTATGAATATGTTTCCTATACACATACTTGGTTATTACTGGAAATCATATATGATCTAACAGATAGATTATTATTATCATCGTTTACTTGTCTCTTTCAAAGTTGAGAAAATATATAGTATTTTAGAAGAAAAGCTTTTGTAGGATACTAGTAGTTACTTTCCAATACTTTAATATATGGTACAATGTATATTTAAATAAAGAGAAATATTGTTAATATTTACATACATACGCTGAAATAATCTTTTAGTTAATGTAATATTGTCAAGTACGAAATACTAGACTACATCTCATTCTCTAATATCAATTAATTGAATTAATTGTTTAATTTATTTATTCATTGTGATTTAATTATTCAATTGTAAATTATCTTAACTTGATACATTAGGACAGTATTTAACAAAGTTTAAGACACAAGGTATTTTTATTGAATTCGTAGATAATCAAATTGAATAAGTTTTGATGTTAATACAAATTAAATCGCCGGATTCACAATTGCAAAGGTCAGTGTGTAATTACTGAAACATAATCATTGAATATTTCTTGGAATGTAGTATTCTTTAAAGAATATCACTTCCGTACACGGAAAACAGTTTTCACTGTATTTTACAGTTCCTTATAAAATTAAATTTTGAAATTACATTTTTCACTAATAAAATCTGTGGTTTCAATAATGCACTATTTTTATTTTACATTATTCCAAAGAAATAATGCAATACCGAACATTGCACTAAAGAAATGGTGCACTATCGTGCAGTGTCGAACAGTGTACCAAAGATATGGTGCACTATCTAACAGTACCTAAACGAACAGTGCACATTTGGCATGAAGCGCGTTTGTTCGATGCACTATTGATAGAATGCACTCTTGTAACTCTCTACAAAAAGGAGTTTCCGTGACAATCTAGCATTCTTATGGTACCTTAATATAATATAAATATAATATATTATCGATAATAATAATATAAATTAATATAAATAATTAATATAAATAATATAAGTTGAATAGGCTTGATACTGGTAACACATTCTGCCAGTAGACCAGTACTGTGCCAAACTTGGACCAGTTGTTTGTTTCCCGTTGGGAATATAATAATACTAGCTGAAACCCCGGCTTCGCCCGGGCGAAACCCCGTGACCCCCTCCCTATGACCGTATATGAGTCCTGACTAAATCACTGGTTCCACCCGAGATACTTCTATGGATCCTCTAAAGGCTCCCTG